>ML779250.1:793315-825958 GCA_009831015.1 Picea engelmannii | reverse complement strand
AAGTGGTACAACCCTCCTCTTGTGTGAGCTCTTGGGTAGTGTAACCCTCGCTAGGGTTTCATTCTTTTTCCTTTTTTTGAGCCTTTCTTAGCTTGGCCGTGAGGTTTTGGAGGTGAGGGCACCTCCCCAACCTAGGCCGTGGGATTTTCTTGCTTGCTTAGTAGCTTAGATTGTAGCTTAGTTTATCTCTCTTGATCTTCTTTCATGGTTTGCCCTAATTGCTAAGATCTCAAAGAAATTAACCTAACTAAGAAAAACCCTAATCTAATCACCTACTTAGTTGGGAGAGTAATACCCTAATAGACAAGGCTAAGTGTTAATGCTTTATGATATGATATGATGTGATGTGATCTATGGTTTAATGTTTTAAATTGCTTATGTTCTAGATCTATATCCTAATCTTAAGCCTATTGGGAAACACACTTAATAAGTAACCTAACTAGATCTTGCTTAGTTTTATTTCAAGCTTGTTATCTTCCTTTATGCACATGGTTTAGATCTTAATGCTTAAAATCTCTAAAGTGCTTAACAAGTAATTGGTTCATTATTCTATTTCGCTTATATCTATTTAAAGCCATTTGCTTGGGCTTGAAATGTATTGAATGGTTAAATAGGCAAACACACTAAATTTTCTTTTTATCTCTTGAAAGCAAGTTGTTCTTGCCCTAATGCTTTTGTTTCATAGCAAGCTCTTATTGTGCATGTGATAGTCTTTACTTTTCAACCATCTTATTCGCTTTTCATGTTTTCATAAACTCAATTGCTCAAGCTCAATACAACACACCAAAAACTAATTTAAGTTTCGGCCATATCACTAAATTGCACCTAAAAAGTGCCTTAAAATCTTCTAGACACTCTAATAATCACCTAGAAGTCTACCTAATAAACTTATATACTTAATAGACTATTTAGGGTACCTTAGACCATCATCTTCACCATCTAAAACAGTGTTTGAGGAAAACAACGGAGGGTAGTGGCAGGGGACTGCCTCGTGGCGCAACAGGTGTGTGTCCTCTCCGAGAAGTACTCTTGTTTTGGGTTGACTGGTTCTGCTAGGGTTGGCCTCGTTGCCATATTATCTTGAGCATCCAACAGTTATTTGGAAATAGGAGGAGGAGGCTTTGGTGAAAGCTAATTAAAACTTGATAAATCTTAAGAAAAGCTTAATAATTAAACCCTAGACCAAACCTAATAGAATACTTGGGGGTTTAATAATTAAGAGTGTGGATCCTCTTTGATAATCTTAACAACATTTGTGCTAAGTCTTCTAAATCTTCTTAAGTTGTTGTTGATCTTGCTCATGATGTGTTGATGACGATCTCATAAATGTGGTGATGTGATGTAATGCTTGAGTCCTTTGATATCCTGCACACATAAGAAGTAAAACGTGGTTAGCTTGTTTTGGATCATTTGTATCCTAGTATTCTTTTATTGTAAGTAATTGTACGTGGTATTCTTTCATTGGATTTATTCTTTTGTAAACTTGTAAGTAACTAGTAATATTTTGTAAAGAACAACCCTTGAACATAGTTGACCCCTTGCCCAATTTCTAGGCACTAGTCTTAGTTGACCTAGGGAAAAGGCTTGCCTCACATGCTAACCCTTGCATATTGCATTGTTGCCTTAGCAGCTTAGGATTAGAATCCCCCTAACCTTAACAAATTAAAATTAACTCCTAGAACCTAACTCTAACACATCTAGTAACTAAGTTCTACCCCCTTTGGCTTCCCTAGGAGTAAGCCTAGACGGAAGAGGTTCCGGTCAAAGTGATAGCGTGCGCTGTGAACCTAGGCACTGTGCCTCCAAGGACACACTAATTGAGCCAGACTTAGCTCACGTTTGCAAGTGTGTATGGACGAAAACAGGGGCAATAATCATCTAGATAGAAGTGTATCGAGCAACAGGAGCAAATGTATCCTCATAATCTATTCCCTCCACCTGAGAGAATCCTCTAGCAACAAATCTCAGTTTGTGCCTCTCGATGCTCCTGTCAACTGTGTGTTTGATCTTATAGATCCATTTGGAAGTCACTATAGACTTCCCCTCAGGTCTCGGAACAATATCCCGCACATCATTCTTCATGATGGACTGATACTCCTCCATCATGTCATCTCTCCATACTGGATGACTAGTTGCCTCCTCATAACAGGAAGGTTTAAAATCAATGATGTGGCTCATAGCTACAGCATAACACGAATATCTATGAGGTATCTTGCTCTCTCAGAAGGTACCATCTCTTCCTATCTCTCACTCAATCTGTCTCTGACCAGGGATGTAGATCCAGTATTCCTTCGAAGTTGTTCCTTCATATACATCTTGCACCCAACGAACTTTCATGATGCACAAATTATTCTTTTACTAGTGAGAGCTCAACAGGGATTCGAAAGGATTGACATTAATAAACTAACAATTGATGTTTTTCTGTGAGATACTTATCCCTTTTTCCCTGGTCTTCTTCCCATGTATTATCGCTTTCTAGTTATATACTTAGTTGCCTTTCTATAATTGCAGGTTCCAGCGTTGGTGGGCTGACATATCTTCATCTCCATCTATATCCTCACATGAAAAATCCAATCGACTGTTGTTCCTTTCCATACTTAGCCAATTTTATGCCCACGATTGTCGAATTGGCGCTTTCGAACTCTGTTGCTTCTTGTTCCCTGATATACATCTTGCACTCAAAATTTTCATCATCTACAATTCCACCGCAAACTCCTTAGCCCTTTTTCCCTTTTCTTCTTCCTGTGTATTTTCATTTTTTGGTCGTATACTTAGTCACCTTTCTATTATCACAGGCTCCAGTGTTGGTGGGCTGACATATTTTCATCTCCATCAATATTCTCACATGATGAATCTGACTGACCGTTGTTCCTTTCCATACTTAGCCAATTTTATGGTCGCGGTTGTTGAGTTGGTGCTTTCAAACTCTGTTGCTTCTTGTTTTGTGATATACATCTTGCACTCAAAACTTCTGTGATCTACAAGTCCACCACGAACTCCTCAAAATCGCAAGATTCACTCTACCATGGTTCACAAATGTTTCAAAGTATCTGTCACTGCCTTCCATCCCCACCAACTTCATGTCCTTCCTAATATACATTAGTTATGCTGTTACTAGTGACAATTGAACACACTGGTATGAAACAGTTGACATTCAACCCTTCGCAATATACAAATTGACTACCAGATCTCGACATCGTCCTCTCTTCCGTGTTACAGATTATGCATTCAAATGTTTCGAGCGATACAATTTGACCGTTGGGGCCTCACGTATTCTGGGGAGACCTTTTCACCCTATTTTGGATCCTCGTGTTGACGGGTTCACGAAATATCCAATTCTTAGTCACTGCTTCTGGTTGGCGCTTTCGAACTCTGCTACTTCTTGTTCCGTGATATATATCTTGCACCCAAAAAAATTGTGATCTACAGTTCCATCATGGACTCCTTATCCCTTTTTCCCTTTTCTTCTTCCCATGTATTATCGCTTTCTGGTTATATACTTAGTCACCTTTCTATGATCGCGGGTTCTAGCATTGGCGGGCTGAGATATCTCCATCTCCATCTATATCCTCACATGACGAATCCAACTGACCATTGTTCCTTTCCATACTTAGCCAATTTTATGGCCGCGGTTGTCGGGTTGGCACTTTCAAACTCTGTTTCTTCTTTTTCCATGATATACATCTTGCACTCAAAACTTCTGTGATCTACAATTCCACTGGACTCCTTAAAATCGCAAGCTTCACTCTACCAAGGTTCACAATTGTTTCAAAGTATTTGTCACTGCCTTCCATCCCCACTAACTTCCTGTCGTTCCTAATATACATTAGTTATGCTCTTACTAGTGACAACTGAACACACTGGTATGAAATAGTTGGCATCCAACCCTCCGCAATATACAAATTGACTATAGGATTCCAACATCATCCCCTCTTCCGTGTTACAGATTATGCATTCAAATGTTTTGAGCGATACAATTTGACCGTCGGGGCCTCATGTTTTCTAGGGAGACCTTTTCACTCTATTTTGGATCCTCGTGTTGACGGGTTCACGAAATCTCCAATTCTTAGTCACTATTTCGAGTTGGCGCTTTCAAACTCTGTTGCTTCTTGTTCTATGATATACATCTTGCACTCAAAAGTTATGTGATCTACAATTCCATCGTGGACTCCTTAGCCCTTTTTCCCTTCTCTTCTTCTCATGTATTATTTCTTTCTGGTTATATACTTAGTCGACTTTCTATGATCGTGATTTCCAGCATTGGAGGGCTAACACATCTTCATCTCCATCTATATCCTCACATGACGAATCCAATTGACTATTGTTCCTTTCCATACTTAGCCAATTTTATGTCCGTGGTTGCCGGGTTGGCTCTTTTGAACTCTCTTGCTTCTTGTTCCGTGATATACATCTTTCACTCAAAACTTGCATGATCTACAATTCCACCGTAGACTCCTCAAACTCGCAAGATTCACTCTACCACGGTTCACAAATGCTTCAAAGTATATGTCGCTGCCTTCCATCCCCACTAACTTCCTGTCCTTCCTCATATACATTATTTATTCTCTTGCTAGTGACAACTGAACACACTGGTATGAAACAATTAGCATCCAGTCCTCCGCAATAGACAAATTGACTATCAGATTCTGACATCGTCCCCTCCTTCATGTTATAGATTATGCATTCAAATGTTCTGAGCGATACAATTTTACCGTTGGGGCCTCACGTCTTCTGGGGAGACCTTGTCACCCTATTTTGGATCCTCATGTTGACTGGTTCACAGAATCTCCAATTCTTAGTCACTATTTCATGTTCCGTCCAACCTCGTACTTCTTTTGAAATATGCAACACCAAAGGTTTAATACTAAAATTCCATCATGCAACAACCGTAAGGATCGTCATTAATAAGCTAAAGTCTTGAGGACTAACCATCCCTACAAATATTGTCAAGAAACATGCAACTTCGGGCCAACGTTTCTGTATTCCATATTTGGACACTTTTTCGATTGCGGGTTCCCGGATTGACGGACTCAAATTTTTGTTTGGAATATTTCGCAACTTGCAAACAGTTCCAAGAGTTTCACAATATAAAATTTCTCCACTGGAATGCCCCGTCACGAGCCCAGTTGTCTGCCATTCTTTTCAATACTTAGCCCCAAGTTGGTTGTATTTCCACGACATTGTGCATTTACTGTGTATCCATGTTTCAAACATAGAAATTTTTTTGATTGCGGGTTCTCGAACTAGCGGGCTCAGGATTGTCTTTCCAATGTTCAATGACTAGCAAACAGTACCCGGAGTTCCGCGATATACATCTTGTGCATAGGAAAGAATCATCATGCCTGAGAGATACAATTTGACCCTTGGGCCCTCACCTCTGCTAGATATATCGTGTATCCCTATTTCAAAGCATCACCAACCGCTTTGGATAATTATCCATTCCTTACTTGTTGTTCTATGTCCCTGCCACCTTCCTACTCTATGGAAATGCAATTGGTAATCTTTAATGCTAGAACTTCATTGTGCATGAACCTTAAATATGCCATTAATGACCATCCTCTCTTTCGTGGTACACATTTTGCATTCAAGTCCCAAAACATACAATTTTACCTTCGGGAAGTGACGTCTCCTAGGGAACCATTTTCGCCTTGATTCTGAGGCATGTCCGACGGCTTTCCATACTTGCCCATTTTATGGAATCTCTTTCGTGGTTCCTCGAGTTGGCATGTTCACGAAATATCCAATTCTTAGGCACTGTTTACTGTGCCCAACCAAGGTTTACTGTCATAAGTTCATCATGCAACATCCATATTGACCGCCATTAAAAATCAAAAGCATAGACGAGACAGTGAAATTTAATTAAAGCTCGACTCATCTAATTTAAATTAATTTATCTTCTCTTATTTTCTCTTTATGCGATATATATTACAAGTTTCAATATATTAGCAAAAATGAATCCGCCCAGCCGTTTATCTATTCCATACTTAAGCCACCCTTTTTTTATTGCGGGTTACCGAATAGATGAGCTCACATTTTCACCTCCATCGTTCTGTGTCGTGCAAACATTACCCAGACTTCAGCAATATACAAATTGCCCTCTAGACTATTATATCATACCCTCTTCGGTGTTACGTGTATTGCACTCAAAAAGTTCTGAGACATACAATTTGACCCTCGCACCCTCAACTCGAACAATTGTACCTTGTAACCCTATTTTGAAGCCCGCCCAACCGCTTTCCATAATTAGACACTCCTTAACTTCTTTTTCGCGTCCCCCAGTCATTACTTTATTCCCTACTTAAGCCACTTTTTTTTATTGCGGGTTCCTGGATATGCGGGCTCAGGTTTGCACCTCCATTGTTTTTGGTCCTGCAAACATTACTCGGACTTCCGTGATATACAAATTTCCCTCTGGATTGTCCTATCACACCCTCTTCAGTGTTACGCGTATTGCACTCAAAAAATTCTGAGACATACAATTTGACACTCACGCCCTCACCTCGAACAATTGTACCATGTGACCCTATTTTGAATATTGACCGACCGCTTTCCATAATTAGACACTCCTTAACGACTTTTTCGCATCCCCGCGACCTCCGTACTTCTTTCTTACCATGCAATTAGAAGTCTTTTAGTCTAACAGCTCACTATGTAGGAACCGCCAACATTGTCATTAATGAGAGAAACGCTCGAGGAGATATCCCATTATTATGCATTAAACCAAGATCTACGGAGAGTTATATTGTCCCTTCCAATTGTTCATCTCAAACATGGGTCATCGCGTTGGCCCGTTCAAGAAATATACAATGATTAATCTCTCATTGTCGTATCCGCCATGTTCTCACTTCTATGTGTGCAATTACTAGTCTTTAATGTTAATAATGGATCATGGAACAGCTGTCGAAATTGTCATTAATGAGCGAAAGTCTCAAGGAGATCTCCCATTCACACACGTTGGACCAATATTTGTGCAACGTTATATTATCCCTTCCAACTTTTCATTTCATTCATTGTCTGGATCAAACAAACGTTCTTGTAAACGTATGGCGGCAGGTCAACAGTAGTTTTGTGGAGATACAGTAAATATCTTCAGACACCAGGACCAAAACTTCCAGTGGTCCAAGGAATAATTTTACTATTCATCTTGTTCTGCCTAGAACAAAGTGATTTGGACCTCTAGAATCACTTGTGTAGGCTGTGTCCCTGAGGTTTTTTACTGTAAGGGGGTGTTATATTGGTGCGCCAAAAAATATATTCCAAGCCAAAGAATTATTCCACTACGTGACCATTCTCCTGTTTCTTTGTGACCTCGGGTCTTCCGCAAGATGTTAAAATTGTCGGAGCCAACATTGACCTTCAGAGGACAAGACTGCAAGCAGTTCCTAGAAAAACATGATAATGGGTTGGACATCTTAGTCGAGTTCCTCGAAGACCCGATAGCAGTTCCTGGAGATATCACAAAGTTGCAGGTTAGTTCCTTTAGAAATCCATTCCGGGATATTACTTGGTTGTTTACAAGAATAATGGGACAGGCATCAACGACAAGAAGTTCTTGTATAATTATTTATATTTTGTACTTCACAGTCAAGGAACAATTCATTTTCGATTAGGGGAAGCTAATTTCCATTGAAATTTGTTCCTAGTTGTCATGACTGAAAGAATCGAATAAATTTTATATGTCATTCTACTTGATTTTCACAATAGTGCATTGTTGTCCATTTCCAAAACTATCTCTTTCCAAGAAAATAAACTGTGGATTCAACCCAGTAACATCCTGGTACCAGGCCATGTGGTGGCACAAGGCCTCCCATTGTTTTTATGAATTTTGTAATGACTTTGTCTCAGTTTTCAAAGATTTATCGTTAGGGAAGGATGCTTTGCGGATGTCTAGCCAGGTAACCAAATTTTTGAACAGGAAGGGCACACTTGAACAAAAGGAAAATCACATTGTACTAATGGTCTTTAGCTCCAAGGAAAATCTTTCTTTCCTTCCATGCCACATCACGGACAAGATGTTTGTTGTAGAAATAACAAGGCAATACAACCACTGGTTGCATTTTTCCATGACAAGAAAAAAAAATAGTTCATTCCTCTACCCTGGAAAGTCGGGGACTTTGTGTGCAAAAACATCAACAAGATTGACGAATTCACAGGCCATTTCAAGAACTTGAACCTAACATATGTTGAAAGGATAAAAGGGTTCGACCCTAATGGGATTTTTCGAGAACATTTACTAGTAGTTGGCTTTAGTAGCTATTTTATCCATAGACACCTGACCGAAGACAGGCACAGTGATGACAACAATCCTGCTTCTGGCGATTGCGATGTAGAGACATTGCAAAGAGCGATTGAATTGTACAGACAACAAGGAAATGTATCCAGTGAGAAGAGTGCCCAATCCCCCGACAACACTCCCAAGAGAATGAAATCAAAGAGCATCGCTTCAACAACCCACTCTAGTAAGAAAGCAACCCATAAATCTTCAAACAGAGGAGGAGATAATAACCCTCCTCGCATAAAATTTGATAGTTCTCACAAAATTCCACTGATGAAGAAGAGAAAAAACAATGTAGGGCAAGAGGACGAACCTGAAATTGAAAGTGAACAGTTGCAACTTGAAACTGAAACAGAGCACATGCACAAAGTTGGTTCGTTTGCAATGGAAATAGTTGAACCGACATTTTTGAGGAAGATGAATCCTTCGTATTCTAGAGCGCTTTTTTTTACAACCAATCTAAAAATATGGTCATTGAAAAGAGAGATGTAACAAATAGGAAAGGAAAATATCGCACAAAGATTAACTTTAGGAAAATGTGGTCATCCCAAATCTCCCTATTTCACCGCATAACCGATGATGCTCTTGATGATTCCATTAGAGGAATTGAAGCGGATAATGCCAGACTGAAAGACCATGTCAAGGAATTTGAGGAGGCTTTCATTGCTACCCAAGAGTTTTCCATTCCTTTAGCAAAAAATCTTCCTGCTACCACTGTAGCCAAGATAAAATTATCCTCCACCCTCCTTGCATCATCTAGAGCCCTTGTAGATAATAACATCAAGAAAAAAATGCAGATAGTTACCGAAGCCTGGGAAACATCACAAAATATAGCTTCCTTTCGAAAGAGGGAAAATGATTTGCAGGAACATTTGCAGGTGAATTTAAAAAATGATCAACGTTTCTATGAACATGTGCTGACCCATTTTTACAACCATGCCATCAACACCTCGGATCTGAAAAGAGGACAAGAGAATATCCCCTCCCCAAAGGGGACCAAAAAATTAAAATCATGTTGGCAAAAGAAGGTTAAGAACCTGGAGCTCATTGTCGAATCATGTAAACAAGCCATATTAGAAAAGGAAGAGTTATTCACAAACCTGATCCAAATATAATTAGCCGGAAGTACCAACGAGGTTCAAGACCCAAACTTAATTCTCAAATCCTTATCAATGACAAAATAAGCCTTCAATGAACAACTTGATATTTTAAAAGGGTTGTCTTTCGAAAATTTTTACATCATCATTGAATATCGTGTAGATGAGCTCGAGAGTTGGGTACTGGACTATTCAGCACATAATGAAGAAATTGACCAGAGGCTGCATAGTATTTCAATGGATCTAAGGAAATTAGAAATTGACCTTTTCGACATAGAAGTCTAGTATGAAATCAACATTCCCCCCATGAGAAGCTACATTGAAGAATGGTTCCAACGGAGAATGGACAACCTCATCCAGGAAGGGAAACAACTGGTTGACATGATTCCATTGACTATTAACAACAAAAATACATTGGATTCATAGTAAGTCTATATTGATGTCATCTTGTTTTCTTTATCAATCCAATTATTATACCTCTTTAAATAGAAAACTCTAACCAAACACTCATAATTTCCAATTTCTTGTTTTCAGGTCTTCCTCTCTACCATCGCACACTTCTTCTTTATACATTCCTAATTCTTGTACTTATTTCTTTTTATGGTCCGCAGGAGCTGCAATCCCAGTCTATATGAAAAACGCATTTAAATTTCCAGAAATATGGAAGAGATTCCAGAAATATGTAACAAACATTATTAATTTTTGATAAATTTCAAAGAAAATTAATCCGGGAATGCTAATTTTTTTGTGTCCAGGAACCTTAGTTGCAAGACATTATTAGTATTCTATTTTATTGGAATGTTTAATGTGTATGCTTCAAAAATACCTTTGTTGCAAGATATTATTAATATTCTATTGGGTTTGAATGTTTGGAACAGAAACAGAAATATGGAACAGATTCCAGAAATATTTGAATGCTAATTTTTTTGTGTCAAGGAACCTTTGTTGCAAGACATTCAAAGACCAACATCATAACACTTTTTAAAATGTTAAATCTTTCCTGTACTATCAAAAAAATTGTATATGATACACACATACTTCGAAGTTATTTTTTTGGTCTTGTTATCTGCAACATTTTCATGCCTACTCATCTTGAAATACATTGAAATATCTTGGAACCATTTCATTTAATTTTACTTTAATTTATTTTAATTTTATGCCTATTCCATTGTATTTGAATTTTTAATATCTATGCTTCAGAAATATAGAACAGATTCTAGATTTTTGATAGACTTTAAAGAAAACGGGAACCTTTGTTGCTTCAGAAATATGTAACAAATCCAACCTTTTGTTTAATACTCTATTGTATTTGAATGTTTATTGTTTATGCTTCTTGGTCCTTTTTCACATGAACCTTTGTTGCAAATCATTTAGACATAAGTTTTCTAAGTACCATGTTTAAACTATATACACCCGAGGAAAAAACTTCATCTTTCTCATATTAACGCGACGCGCTTGTTGGCACAAAGTCATCCTCTATATCTATACCACATGTACTTCAACTTGCTTCCCACGTGCCTGTACTCAGTCCCTCCGTAGCAGTGCATTTATTCCCATTCCAACCTGGCAGGGACTACGCTACTATGCAACACTTGTTTTCTTTTATACCCATTTTTTTTTAAACCACACCATTCATGCGTGTAAACATTATGTATTCATTTTGTCAATTTGTGGTAAATGTTCAAATAAAGATTGATCCATATTTTTTTGGGTTTTCTCCATAACACTTCATGATTGGGGATATTCAAATGAACAAAATGTGAATGCGAATAAATACACAATCCAACATCACTTTCAGTTAGGATTTGAGGGAAAATATGCCCTAGCATCTAGTAGTATCATGACAATTAATGTTAATTGTGAAATATATTTCTTAGCATTGTCATTTTATGATGGGTAATTAAATAATTGAATTAGCATCTAGTAGTATCATGAATATTAATGTTAATTGTGAAATATATTTCTTAGCATTGTCATTTTATGATGGGTAATTAAATAATTGAATTTCAAGTGTAATATACTTTGTTATGAATTTTGGAAAAAAAAAGAAATTGAAAATAGATATTATTTTTAAATGATTAATAGGTATTTAAGTAATTTTTCATTACAATTTTTATCTAAATTATTTTGGTGTTACTTAATATTGTAACAATTTTTTGTTTAGGTGTAGAAATCTAGCCATATATAACGGTAGAGTTCTCATTAACTTTACAACTCTAATATTTTTATTTAATTATAGACATCATTCCATAATGTACAAAAACGTAATCTATGTTCCATTTTTTAATTATAAGCATCATTCCATAATGCACAAAAATTTAATATAGATTTTCTTTTGACTTTTTACTAGATTTATGGTTAAAAATTAGATATACTTTCTACAAAATTAAATTCAATTATTTTAATTCTACTCATATTTGAAAAAATTATTTTTATAATGTGTATTGAAATTTATTAAAAAAAATTGTATTGACATAAAAATAAGTGATGCCATGAGTTTTCTGGAAATTTTTCTTTTACGTTTATTATTCAAGAGTATCAAAGTTTGAATAGAAGGTTATATATAGACATATTTGAATTTGAAGTTTGGATTAAATTTTCTTTACGTTTATTATTCAAGAGTATCAAAGTTCGAATAGAAGGCTATATATAGACAAATTTGAATTTGAAGTTTGGATTAAGTTAAAATACAATCTAAAGTGTTTAGAATTAATAATAAAATTTGTATCAAATTGGTTTGAAATTCATGTAAAAAAATTAAAATTAACAATATTTTTTTTTTGATAATTTAGTAACACTCTCGTTGAATGTTATATGCTCTAGTTTAAAAAATAATAAAATAATGACAAATATGTTGGAAGCGATTAGAAGACATTCAATATTTGCTTACCCTACAAAATATGATTATAAGTGAGGGGAATATATGATTACAAGTGAGGGAAATTGTATTTAGTTTATGTGTTAATCTTCCATATCCATTAATATATTCAAGATATTAACAATAAAGTAAAAATATCAATACTTGTAAACAGATAAACACAAGAAAGCAAGAATGCATAGACAAAAGAAAGCAAGCACAAGAGTATATTAAAAGAATTGTATTCATATGGACACTCTATAATACAATAAGTATTTATATCTTCATACAGTCACAAGAAAGCAAGCATGAGAGTATATTACAAGAATTGTATTCATATGGACACTCTATAATCCTTTATAAGTATTTGTAAAGTTATATAATGTTTAAAATTTGGATTTCTAGAAATTAGAAATATGTAATATTCAAAAATTTAAATCTTTATTAAAAAGAAAACATTATGATGTAAAACATATTAGAATTAAATTTTAAAAACATTTAAACATTATAATATAGTGCATTGTTAATATTTAAGTATTAATTTTGATATTAAAAATAATTTAGAACTTTTATTATAGTTGAGGTAATTATTATTTTTTTAAATACAATATAATCGTTTAACATTGTGTGGTTGGGATTTTTATACAATATAAAATATTATAAAATATCATATGATTTAGTAGTTATAATAAAAAATAAAAAAATATCATAAAATATCATATCATTTAGTAGTTATAATAAAAAATAAAATATAGTGCAATGTTAATTTTCTTTTACAAATTCTCACCATTTTTTATTTTATAAAGGAAATCATTTCTAATTTCTATTGTAATTGGGGTATGCTCTTTATTATATCAATTAGGAAAAAAAAAAAAAATTGGGCATTGCATAGTTTGAACCCTTGTATAGATCATGTCCTTGCTAAAAATGTAGTGATTGAATTAGCAGAAGAATAGTTTTTTGAAGGGAATAGGTTCATGGAAGAAATTCATTTGATGCAATACATGATTAAAGAAAAAAATAATAAAACTCTCATATATTTCAATAAGAGGAACCTCTTGCAAGAAAGACCTTGCATTTGGTGTATAATGAATACAAAAAGGTGGGAGTATAGATGTGCATCCTTGTCCAAAGTAGGACAAGAAAATGAAATATTGTGTGGTAGATGGCCTCGACCCTTCTTACCATGTAAGTCCTAGAAAACTATGGATCAACTATAACATTGAACATTGTAAGAGCAACTTCTAATGGGTAAAAAGAGAAAGGTTCATTGAAGGAGGGAATACTTGAATGAAACATTAGAGATGAATTTTGGATGATTCTACACCACCATAGAAGGTTCATTAAGTAATAAAAATGGAATAGTGTAATGTGTCTCAGTTCTATGGGAAACTTGAAATTTTGATCGTGAAATATGTGCCTAGAAAATAGTATTCATGATAATAGAATGTAGCGTAGGTTTATGTAGCTCATGTTAGAGAATGTTCATGCATGATGGCTTCTAGAAGAGGAGGGTAATGTGGTATAAATATGATCGAGTGTGGTTATGAGCATGGACACGTTTAAGCGTTATGGACACCACTCCAAGAGGAGATGCAAAAAAGGTTGAAGGGATGGAAATCTATTGATTGTAGACATGTGGTTTTTGGAGAGAATGTTGCAAAGTATGGAACGTGGACCTCATATATTTCATCATTTTTCACTGGAACTCTTCTTGTTATTGTGTGAAGGTTTTTAAGAAAAGTTGGTTTTTTCATTACTAATCTTAATTCAATACTATTGGAATCATATGAACCAACAATAAATAAACGAATTATACAAAACCATAATGAGCATCAATAAATTTATTTTTATGTCAGTTTCAAGTTGGAAATAGTAATTCATGAGTTTCTTTTGTAGAATGGACAAATGACCAACAAAACTAACAAAAACTAGTGAAATAGGGCCAAAAGATAATAGTGATTTTACCAATTGCAAACATAAATTTGATATTATGAGAAAGTTGCATAAATGCATAGGAAATTGAGAGGATCTCGATGATATGAAATACTTGAAGAACAATGATAAAATGTAGGAGTGACACTTAGCCAAATGTTTTATATCAATTGTTTATTGTCAATGGTGATGGATATTTGTGTAGCTCCTTGTTAAGAGGGGCTTCTTTTGAATCCTCATGGATGAGGCACACTATACTATGTTGATGGGTTTACTAGGGATGTCATCCACAACTATAGGGAAGCATCCCTTAAATTACTATATAAGATCTACCTTGGAAAAAATTAAGAACAAGAGTATCCATATTCTTGTAGATCATGTAAATCCTTATAGTTGAAAACTTCTAAAAAATTATGGAAAAAAAAATATTAAAAAAAACTAAAATAATAAAACTAATTTTTTTTATTAATAAATTTAAAATAATAAAATTGAATAATATTTTATATTAAGTTTATCAATATAAAACCCATTTCTATCACAAAGTGATAAAAAAATTCAAAAGAAAATTGATATCCATCATGATACCTGTCTACTCATCATTTTTTACAATAAATATTAAACATTTCCATTGAAATACACTATTTTTACCACATACATTTATTAAAATCACACGTGCTTTAATTATCAAATGTTCTTCCACTAATACAAAATGTAACATGAACATTAATTAATGTTCTACTTAAAGTTATTTTTACCACATACATTTATTAAAGTCACACATGCTTTAATTATCAAATGTTCTTCCACTCATACAAAATGTAACATGAACATTAATTAATCTTCTAGTTAAAGTTATATGGGCATTAATTAATGTTTTTAAAGTCATACAAAATGTAATATGTACATTAACTAATTAAATAAATAAATAATGAATGTTCTCAAAAGTCATACAAAAGGTAATATGTACATTAATTAATTAATGTTATATTTTATGTAGACAAAATATTATAATATATAATAATTATTGGTATTATGTGTGTTTATATATTTGGATGTGATTATTATTGATTATTTAAGTAGAGTGTTTGGTTAAATTTAGATAGCTGTAAGATATTCTCTCCAATAAAAAGTCCTAAAATAGTGTGAGGTTGAGATATTTGCTCAACCATGAAGATTCCATCATGTTGTATTTATATGCATTTTTACATTAATTGAAGAATGTGTTTGTCGTATTGTTTGATGTATAATATTCTGCTCTTTCAATTTAAGACAAAATTAGTTATTGATACCTTTTTTATGAAAAACTTTAGAATTAAACATAAGATATCAAGTTTGACATGTTTTCCAAGTTTTTTTTATGAGTGAAATGGAAACCAAATGTTGAGATGGATACAATCTGTCATCATTCACTATTAACAACAATTGATATAATTGATTTTGATATCAAATTAAGATATTCACAAAACTCAAAGAAAAATACTAAATAATAGAGACCTAATTGAGATATTCACAACAATGAAAGAAAAATACTAAATATAATTTATATAAATAGTTTAAATGTTCAATGTTTTGGTTTTTTCGTGGTCATAATTGTTGGATCCCTATGTTTGAGTAGTTAATATTGTATATTTTGAGTGCCTCTAGATGTTTTAGGAGGATGAATTCATTTATGCATTCATAAATGTAATTTAAATAATAAACAATTCTGATTTATTTCAAAATGAAAATACTTTTACTTTATATTTTCCAATAAAATTGTCTTTAATAATGCATATAAAATTGTCTTTAATAAAAAGAAAATTTAGATAAAACAATAACTAAAACTAGATATATCACATTATAGAGAAAATATTTGGATGATATAAGGTTATTTTATAGAAACAAAACTTAGATGAAACCACAGCTAGAAAGTAATATTAACATAATTCATTAGTATTAACAATTAGAAATTAATACACCTTAGGATTGAGCAAAGATGCTCAAAAAACCACATTTATAGTCAAATGATTCAATATTAGACTTAGAACACTCTCCTAGAATTGTGGATTTCAAACCACTCTCTCAAAGGCACACAACAATCTACAACCACTTTTCCTAATTTAGAAATTATTCCAACACCTTCCCTTAATGGAGAAATTGGTTAATACTAAAGCCATACATAACGTGCCTATTGGTCTAAGTCTCAACCAAACTTACAACATTACATAACATTTTTAATATTGCATTCTGGTGCAACATACACTCTTTTCATTGTAACTCTTTTTCTTTCTTCTGCTCCAGACCTTAAAACATGTAAATTTTATTTTCATCTTCACTTTTATTTCTTTTTTTTTTTGGGACATGCTCCAACTTTTTCTTTTTCATCTTAAATCTTACTAGGGAAAGTACGCACTGTATTTACTTAATCTCTCCATAAAAATGGTCATAAAACTAGTCTTCAATGCTATCATCAATTTCAATACTGTTTCTTCTCAATAGTCTTTTCATTCCAAAAGACTTTCAGAACAGTTTTAAATCTTTGTGATGCAGGATCATCTCTCCACGTCAGCCAGCCAGCCAACCAGTCGCGTCAGCGCGCATGCATTCAAAGTTGAAGGGAGGCGCAGCCTCATTTAAATTTGAAAATTGAATGTAATTAAATTGTCTAGGCTGGTGAGCCATAGAAGCTGTGCCTTTGTGCAGGCATTAGGTAGATCGGCTTTAATGCTAGATCGGCTGAGATCTAGATCCAGATGCTAGACTAGACAACCATTTATTGTAATTGAATAGAGTAGGTAGACTTGGAGGGAAGCGCTCGATGAGCCCCTCAAGTAAAAGAGATTTTCAGATCTTATTTTGGGAGGGTTAGAAGATGAGAGTTGTAATGGTTGTAAGAGAAGAGCCAGAGAGAGCTCAGGAACACCATTGTAATTACAGGCATTTTCCATTGTTAATATAAACAGAAGCAGTTTTTCATGCATGTCATTCTGAGTTATATGGATGTGTGTGTGTGTTCTTTGTGTGTGTTGTGAATGTATATGTTAGTGCATTTGCAGGGAGTTTGTGTGATTTCAGGTGAAGGTCTTTGAGGCTTCACACCAGGAGGGTGTGATAGAATGTTGAAGGTTCTGAGAGCCATGCACAGAGGATGCACTTCGAACACTGCGGGTTCAGAAAAAGGCGTGCTGCGGCACAGGACTGAAGTCAACAACTCAGGAGGAAGACCTAAAGGTTGCCTAATACCTTGGAGGTAATGCTTTGTGAGAGAAACACAGTTGCAGACATAATTCTGTTAAGGATTCTATAGAGCTCTACCAAGTGGGCATTGAGCGTATGCGCTACAGTGCATTGAAGGGACGAGAGTTTGAAGACAGAAGACAGAACCTTTGAGGAGTTTTGTAGAGCTCTGCCAAGTGGGCATTAAGCGTGTGTACAGTGGTGCATAGAGGAAGGACTCTGTTGTGAGTTCGAGGAAGACCAGAATCACTGAGGATTCTGTGAGAGCTCTGCCAAGTGGGCATTGAGCAGGTGCATAGGTGCACAGGAGAAGAAGACAGAACTGTTGAACGTTCTGTGGAAGAAAACACTCTTCCAAGTCGGCATTTGAGTCTGTGTGCATATAGGAACTCTTTGGAGGAGTTCAGAGTACCCCAAAGCTCAGGAGGGATAGCGCCAGCAAGTGCGTGAGGAGACTCTGCAAGGAGTGCAGAAGTTGAAGAATCCTCCAAGGATTCGAAGATAAAACTCTCAGGAGGAGTCAGCGTTGTATACGCGCAGCGAAGCTCAAGGTGAAGGAGTTCGCAGAGAGAGAAGAGAAGCAAAGTTCGGGGCCTTTGAGAACTGGAAATTCTTCCCGGTTGGGAAGAAAGTGTGCAAAGATCAGGAGGAGCAACAACAGCCGTCGGATCGGCCGGAGACGAAACCTGGACCGTTGAAGATTTCACGTCCAGAGAGCACCAGAGGAAGTACACGGGAAGAAACGATCTGCACCGTCAGATCTGGGAGGAAAATCCCGTCAGCCGTCAGATTCGGTGAGGAGCGAGGAGGTTACGACTGGGTTCCAAGGAGCAAGCCCAGGAGGTTTGAGGGTTGTTGGATGTTCTCATAGATACCCGTTAGTCGTTGGATCGGGAGGATTCACGCAGAGTTTAGCCTCTGGATTAGGCGCGCAGAAGAAGTGATACCCGACAGCCGTCAGATTGGACAGAAGCTGCTTCGAGGGTTAGCCATCGGGATATCGACACTTGAGAAATCGGAATTCCTGAGGTCGTGAGAACTGAGACATCACAAGTCTCGAAATCCCGACGAGATCGGAGCCGTCCGTTTGAGAGAGACACGTGGCGGAGATCAAGCACCCATCGGTACTAAGGCGCATCGGGAATCAACAAATCGGTATTCCCGTGGACAAAGGATAGGGGAAATCCATAGTGGAAACCCCGACACGAAATCTGAGCCGTCCATTTGGTGGGACACGTGTCAGGAATCCGAAGGAAGTCGGGGATCGGCATATCGTGGGTTCTAAGGGTGTATGCACATTGACGTTGGAAACCCCGAAACCCCGATAGGAGGATTGACTACGGTCACGGGGTAATGGTCACATGGACCATTCCATAGCCAGAAGGAGCTAAAGCTCGAAAAAGGAGCATATCGAGAATCAGAGGATCGCGGATCCAAAGAGCAAGTGCATTTTGGCGTCGAAAAGTCCGAAACCCCGATGGGGGAACAAGGCTGTGGTCTTGTGAGTTAGAGGTCACGTGGACCAAGAGCTTAGCCAAGAGGGCTAAGGCCGACAGAGAGGAGCTCATCGGTAATCGGGGAATCGAGAGGATAGTGACTCTCGACAGCGGGAAGCTCGAAACCTCAAACCCCGATATTGAGTCGGGGAAAGGTCACGGTAAAGTGCAGAAGGCCGTGAAGGGAAGTAAAGGACCTGTGGATCGGGTGTTTGACAGGGATTCCAATTGGAGGAATCTAAAGAGCCAATTCAGCTCGTCAGAGAATTTGAACGATCCTGTGAGCGGGAGGTGCGTGCAGAGACCCTGCGGGGTATGAATGTGCGACCTTGCCTGCGTCACTCTGCAACTTGAGTGCAACATATAATATGAATATCAACATACATAGCAACATCAATGCAACATATAATATGAATATCAACATACATAGCAACATCAGTGCAACATATAATATGAATATCAACATACATAGGCTTTGCAAGCCATTCTTCAATAAATGCGAGTTCATCATCATGATAATTTGTATTTCCGTTCCTTCCATGTTGCTCTTCTTGGAGAGCTTCATCTGCTTGATTTCCATTTCAATTCAACAAATCATCAATCAATTTCTTTTCCTTCATAATCTGTGACCATTCTTTAATAAACAAATTCTCAATCAATTTTTTTTCTTTCATAATCTCTCACCATTCTTTAATAGACAAATTCTCAATCAATTTCTTTTCCTTCATAATCTCTGACCATTCTTTAATAGACAAATTCTCTTCATCATATATTGCTACCTTTCCCAAGCTCCACCCAGACTCCTTCACTCAACAACAAACTCCTTCACACAGAGTCTCTTCACAATAGTGATTCCAAAGACGGTGGCTACCTCCAAAACTAAGACACTTCATGGGTGACTTTTGTTCCACAGAACACAACGGATTGACTCTTCACAACCTCATTCTTCTCCTCGGTACGTGCCCGCATGCTAACAATACACAATTATGGCACACTGGAAATTTTATTATAATTTGTAGGTTGCCTCGAGGTCTGGATATTCAGTGACACACTTGCAAATCACTCTACACTCAGATCACGCACTGCTCAACCACTATAGATCATAATGTTGCTTCAACCAATGCACGTCAAACACTCACTTTACTCCACGGGTAGTTTATGGTAGAAGATCTCTCAACCTCATATGCAAACTAGGTCGATTTTTACAGGGAGTGTTTCCTTTCATGCAACTACTCACCTCACAACAGTCCACACCAGGCTGAACAGGCAGTTTCAGTTGAGGAAAAAATTGAAAATAGTACTTTTTCAACTTAAAAAATTGAAAATAGTACTTTTTCAACTGAAAATTTTGAAAATAGTACTTTTACAACTTCTAATCATGAATAACTATTGGTTTAGAGATTAAATACACTACCATTCATTTAGTGTATTTAATATTGTTGTTAATACTTTTTCAACTTCTAATCATGAATAATTATTGGTTTAGAGTTTAGTGGTAGTGTATTTAATATTGGTGTTACATTGACTATAACTTAGTAGTTAGTAGTACTGTATAGATGTAAGCATATTTTAATATAACTTTAGATTTGATATATTTGGGTTCTTCAGATATAATATATTTAATATTTTCACTATAATGTTTAATGACTAAATCTTAGTAAGTAGTAATGCACTTAACATTGTTGTTGGGATGTACACATACTCCAACATAACTTCAGATTTGATATATTTTTGGTTCAGATTTGATTATAGTGACTAAATTTTAGTAAGTAGTAGTGCATTTAACATTGTTGTTGGGATGTACACATACTCCAATATAACTTCAGATTTGATATATTTTTGATTCAGATTTGATATATTTCACATAACTTCATATTTAATATATATTTTGTTTAGATTTGAGATATTTAATATTGTTGTTAGGGTGTACATCTTAATAGTCAGTAATAATACATTTAACATTGTTGTTGGGATGTACACATACTTCAACATAACTTCATATTTGATAGATTTTTGGTTAGATTTGATATATTTAATATTGCTGGTAGGATATAGACTCACTATATCTTAGTAGTTAATAATAATGCATTTAATATTGTTGTTGGGATGTAGACATACTCCAACATAATTTTAGATTTAATATATTTTGGGATTTTTTTTAGAAAAATAAATTATTTGAAAACAAAAACTAAATAAAATAAAACTTAGAAGATGAGTTTTGGCCATAAAACAATTCCTTTTATAATGTATCTATGAAGTCTTAAATTTGATCATAAAATAATGTTACAGATATATTGATTCCAACATGATATCTATGATATGTATGAGAATAAGTAGTCAAACCTTTTCTTATATATAATAAGTTAAGCTTTTAACCAACAAACCTCATTTTCAAGTAAAAAACTAATTAAGTTTAGCAAAAATTTCAAACATATTAAAACTTTTATCCATGTGGATTTTTTCCTCATTGTAAATCAGCTAAAATAATCAATTAAAAATAAGGACTAACCAAAAGTTAAACTTATAATATGATCAATTGAAAATATGAATTAACAAAAAATTTAACTTCTAAACAAAGCAAGATAAATTGACATAAGGCATTCTCACAGTCAAAGCTAAAAATAATACATTTTCAACTTCTTATCTTGGGGTCAATATATCTGGGAGAGCCAAAATGCTTATTGTCCAATTAAAAACCAATTTCCATCAACTCCGTTATGAAACTGGAAGTTGGAAAAGACCAAAAGAAGCTTGGGAAGAAACGGTATGTGAATTTTGCACCTCAGGAAAAGTGGAAAGAGAAAAACATTTCATTTTAGAGTGTGAAGCCTTCAAAAATAGTAGGGACAACTATATAAGTATCTTGACAGCTAGCTCTTCGAAAAATTTATTCAGCAAGGGGAAGGTGGAAAATTGCATAAATCAGTGTATGAGGCTGTCTATCCCATAAACTATTGTTAACTGAATGTTAAAATCATTTTCTTTCTTTCATAAATAACTGCTAAACACATCTAATGATTCCGTTGATTTATCTTACATTTTAAACATTCTGACTTTAATATTTAATATTGCTACTGAGATGTAAACCATTGGCTCCCAAAGTTATTTCACATTAAATAATATATATCGCGATTCCAACGTAGCTTGAAAGCCAACAATCTGCAACCCACCAACAACATTAAAGGAGCTATTAAACAGAGATTGATTACAGCACGATATATATGATAAACTTCAGAATATCTATGATAGTATGCAGTCAAAACTTTTCTTCAAAGCCAACCCAAAACATCTAGTGGCTACACGTCATGAAATCACATGGATGCACTCAATTCGTACTGGAGAGGGAAATTATGTAGAATGGCGTAACTGCCGCTGCAACTGCCCTAGACATTAACAGAAGTGACATATGTCACATCCGTCTTTTCTTTTGATTTTCCATGGCCTCCTTTAGGAAACAGATCTGCAATATGTATGGTGTATGTTCGTATGCCATTGCCAACTCTGAAAGAGAAAAAGATTTTAACGCGTTGCCTTATATGCATTTTGTATAAAGATTAACGTTTGGAAATGCACCTATAAGCTTGTTTGGCAACCTGGTTGGATACTAACCCTCTTCACATCCCTCTCTTTGGTATAGTAAAAAGGTTGGGCTTTGCTCCACTTATCATCTTAGTGTCAAGCCATTCTTTGTTGGCCATTGGTTAGTGCAAGAGAAAAATGTTGAGAATTGGTGTAAGTACCATGTCAACACCATGGAAACATGTAACATCAAAATTCAATGAGGCTTTTCTCATCTCGTACCAATGGTGTACAAGTTATCTAGAAAACCACAGCTGTGGAAAAGACAAGATAAGGATCTAATACCTCATCCATCTCTACTGACAAATTCCTTATTACTATCATTAAAATTTGAATATAACCTTTATGTTATTGATTCCTAAATGTTGTTTAATTTGAATATAACCTTTTATCTCTTGAATATAACTTTTATGTTATTGATTCTTAAATGTTGTTTAATTTGAATATAACCCTTATGTTATTCTATGTATTATGATTATGAGGTTTGTAGGAGATAAAAGAATATTTTAAATTTTATTTTCTACACATGTTTATTTTTCATATTTTTTTTATAATTTTTAATATAAAATAATTTTATTTTCATAAAATATTATAAATTATTATTTTTTTTTCTTTAAGATTAAGAAAATCATTTTATCTTTAAATCCCTCTATAAAATCTGTAATGTTTATTTTTCATATTCTTTTCTAATATATTTTTAAAATAAAATATTTATATCTTGATGAAATATTATAATTATTTTTTTTAATCTTATTTAAGATTAAAAAAATTATTTCATGTTTAAATCAGTTTGTAAAATATTTGTTGTTTTTATAGGTTGTCTAAAATATTTCAGAATTTATTAGAAATTTCTATGAAGTACAACAATTGAAAATATATCATCCTATTCCTTCATAAATATACTTCACTTGCAATAAAAAAAACTCACAAAGATGGATCTTCTCACATTATTGACTCCATGCTCATAGCATATTACTTCCAATCTATTAATAATTCCCATTAGAAAATATTTCAATACTCATATGTTACATTTTCAAGTTATGAAGACTTCCAACAAGGCATCTTACTTTTAACATCTAGAAGATTTCAATATAAAATGTATGATAAATTACCAAATACCAGATTTTTTTGGAGCATAAGATATACTTTCTATGCAATGTAATCAACTTAAGTGTGAGGATAAGATATCTAAGATATAGTTTCTATGCAATGTAATCAACATAAGTGTGAGGATAAGATATCTAAGGTGTACTTTCTATGCAATGTAATGAACTTAATTATATAATAATTGAACATAAAAAAAAAATCAAAATATGTACAAATGAATTTGAACATAAAAATATGCTAAAATGCCTTCATTAAATAAACATGAACATCTCAAAATATCTTGTAAATATCAAATTCAAATTTATATCAAATTTAAATTTATTGTCTTGTAACTAAAAATTCCTCTAAGCGAAGAAAGAAAATCATCCTTCATAGTGAAGTATTCAAATATTTAAAATTACTATTAGATGACTTTCCTCTACCCCTATGTGAGAGTGCCCTAATTCTACTTAACTCAAAATTCCTCTAAGCGAAGAAGGAAAATCATCCTTCATAGTGAAGTATTCAAATATTTAAAATTACTATTAGATGACTTTCCTCTACCCCTATGTGAGAGTGCCCTAATTCTACTTCACTCAACAATCATCCTTCATAGTGAAGTATTCAAATATTTAAAATTACTATTAGATGACTTTCCTCTACCCCTATGTGAGAGTGCCCTAATTCTACTTCACTCAACACTACTCCAGAGTACCATTTTCACATTCCTTCTTAAAAAGTCCCCATTACTAAGTTGGATACACCTTAATGCTTCAGCACCTTGGATATTTTTCTGTGACATAAATAACTCTTTATACAAAATTTGATATCGCACATGAATTGAGAGAAGTGACCGAATATACCATGATCCTTATGCTAATGAGGACAATGACATGGGAGTGGTGCCTTCTACTAACATAATGATATTGATTGAAATGTGAGTGTAATTGTTTCTCATCATTCCCTACTCCCTTTGTGAACACCTCTCGCTCCTAGTACTCCATGGTACACATTTCACATACCTTCTTAAAAGATGGCCATTACAAAGTTAGATACACCTAAAATTCCTGTCACTTGAAATTGTTTCTACAGTAAAATTACTTCTCTACACAAATTACTACCTCACATTGGTTGAGAGAAATGAATCACATCAACATATAAATTCCAATATATCATGACTGGTGCTTCTCCTTTTCCCTAAAAGATGACTTAATGGAAGTGATTTCCACGTCACATTCAGATGGCTTCCTTAAAAATAACCCCTAAGATTTGTAATTCTTCTACAACATAAAAATTTTAGTCTAGAAAAATTACTTTCCCATGTTGGTTGAAAGAATTCGACCATAGAAGTATACAAGCTCCATTATACCATTCGTCTTATGACAACGGTGGCAGCCACAATGACATGTTGTTTCCTACTAGCATAATGGTTGATTGGTTGTGGTGTGAGTATGCTTTCTTTTGCTCTTCCTTTGCGTAAAAAGAAAAAGCTTACACAGTCCCATCAACATAATTCTGTAGTAAGTATGCTCATTCC
Organism: Picea engelmannii; assembly: GCA_009831015.1. Taxonomy (NCBI): domain Eukaryota; kingdom Viridiplantae; phylum Streptophyta; class Pinopsida; order Pinales; family Pinaceae; genus Picea; species Picea engelmannii. Next base: position 800,880 of record ML779250.1, on the reverse strand, counting down.
CTCTCATACAAAAATTGCTATCCCACATTGATTATATCCCACATTGATTAAGGTATTCTACATACATCCTCGACCAATAAGGAAGGACGTCAATCTTCCTTAGAAGGCGCACAGCAAGTTCGAGTCGTCCGCAACAAGCAAGAATAAAAGTAGAATGATACTATGTTAGTTTTTTTCATCGTTAATTAGTCCTCTTGTAATAAAGCATCCGCGAGGCTAAGTAAGAATGACGATGTCTAATTTTGTTATATAATAATTAGTATGGTAGGTAAAAACACTCTGGGATTCTCCCTTGTGAACCCTTGTGAATCTGATCATGCAGGGAATATCATAAGAATAAAAGCGATGTGTTATTGTTTGTAGTTTTGGTATTGTGGGTTTAAAAAGACATTGGAAAAGCTAATACAATGAGGAAGTTTTTGTGTAGCCTACATTCTCCAATTCTACTTGTGTACTTCTGTGTAGCCTGCGTTCTCAAAGAGAGAAAGACACCCTCACACTCCGATCAATTGGTATTAGAGCGTGTTCAGTCCGTGGGACCAAAAAAACGTCTTCCACGAGTTTCAAATTTTCTTAGGGCTGAGAGAAAAAAACATGAGAGCCGTTTTCGTGTTACTTTCCATAAGTGCGAAAAGGAGAGACTACCCCTTTGGTGCACATCTCTGGTTTTTTTTAGACTGATTGCCCTTAGACATTCTCTCTTTCAGTCACAGGTTTACAACGTGTAGATCTGAGAACAAATGACCACGATCAGGAGAGAACGAAGAGCACACAGCACTAGTTTTTTTTTCTCTCTGTGTTTTCGTGTTGAGAGAAATCGTTAGGCTACCTGCTGAAGGTAAATCTCGAGGACCAAAAATAATTTTCGTTTTGGTTTTTTTGAGCTAGCGAGTAAAGAAGAGAGACTTTTCATTTTGATTTTCTCTGATTCGGTTACCCTACACGTCATCCTTTGAGCGCCCTAAAGAAAAACGTTGGGCAGTGTACATCAGAGGAGAATAGCGCCCACGCTGAACAGAAAGGAAATTCTATGCGTGCATGGTCTTCTTTCCTTCACAAAAAGGCACCTAGACCTCTTTCTTAGCTCTGGAACGTGCCCATCTCCTCCAATAGTCGCCCTCCACGCAGAGCGTGCATTTCACCCTTCTTAGGATTCTTTCACACCCTCCATAGGGTCTATTCTAGGCTGCCAACCATGATGCCCCGATGCAAAGAATCCAGCGAGGAATCTCATGTAGACACATCAAGCCCAGTGGCAGATTTGGCACTAGCTCTTCAGGAAATGATTTGTCTTCAACAATGAAAACCTCTAGCAATCATGCAGCTGGACACTCGTTTTCAATTACCCAAGTTCATTGGTCAAATGAATGGCCAGACCGTGGATTCCTGGATTCGAAGTTTCTCCACATATTTCAAAACCTCGCCTGAGATAGAGGAGTCTACCAAATTACAAATAGTCAGTCTCCAACTTGAGGGAATCACCCAGACTTGGTGGGACACACACTTGACCAACACAGAATTGCTCGTCGAGATTTTCACTCCATCCTCGAAAACTGGCCGCATTACTTCATGGGAGACGTTTTGTCAAGCCTTGAGAGAACGCTTCTACCCTCCAGGCTACCTTCACAATTTTCTCGCAAAGTGGTTACAACTTCGGAAAATTTCCAATCAGTCAGTGCAAGGCTACATCGACGTCTTCTGCAAGCTACACATCCAACTCCAGATCAGAGAACCACATGAGGTTTTAATAATTAAGTTCAATTTGGTTTACTGTTACCTCTCCAGCGGGAGGTAGATCTTTTTGAAAATGCTTCTCTGGACAAGGCTTTCTTATGGGCCTTGGCCATTGAAATAAAGGTGGCTCCTCACATTCGATATCCGCCTAATAAAACCCAGGGTGATAACCCATCCCCTTCTCATTCTCAACCTTATCCTTCTTCCTCGTTGACGACCAACAATGCAATTTGGTGTAATTTTCACAAGACCAACTCCCATAACTCTATTGACTATGGAGCCATTAAAAATAGCCACCCCCATGAGACCTTGTTTGCAGAGACCACACCCATTGAGTTTCCCAAGCAACCATAAGTCATCTCTCTCACCAACCCCACCAAAGCAGACCCATCCCTCATTCTCATGACTATGCCAAAACCTGCTTGCCATAAAGTTCCCCTCTTCACTCACAACTGTCAAATTAAAGATGAACTCGCCAATCTCATCCTGGACAATGGAAGTCAAAGAAATCTGATATCACAAAATTTAGTCCAACATCTGCAACTCCCGACCACCCCACACCCTGATCTATATCAACTTGATTGGATCCAGAAGCATGGTCCTCACATTGCTATTTCTAGATGTTGCCTTGTCACCTTCACCATTGGTCCCTTTCGTGACACAGTGATCTGCGACGTGCCACCATTAGATTGTGCTGACCTCCTTCTCGGTCTTCCTTACCAACAAGATTGACAAACAGTGTATCACACTAACACTCATCAATACCACCTTAAATAGGCTGGGCACACCTATGTACTTACTTCATCTCCCATCACTTCACCACACCCGCAAACCACTACCACCTCCACGCACCATGCTATTAATACCCCCAATGTCTCTCTGTGTTTGACCCGCCATGTGCACCGTGAGATCCTCACTAATCGAACACCTCCCACAATAATTCATCTACTCCCAGAATTTTCTAAAACCTCACAGTCTCCCTCAAGGCCCCAACCCTCTCAAGCCCAGGCTACACCCATTGATCTCATGCACGTCGCATCATCACCCAAGACTCCATCATCTTGCCTCGTTCCACAATACACTATCACACGTCCTCTACTTACCAAATCCCATTCTTGCACCCAACCAACAATTAAACATCGTTATACTTTACCCCATATTACCTCTCAAATTTCCCTGGGAGCGATGCATAAATAGGGAGGTCACTCGATGACTTACCACTCCGAGACCCTTCCCTCTGCCAAATTTATTGACCACCACTACGCCAAAGAAATCCACCTCCTAATGCCAGATTTACAGAAGTGGCACCCTTACAATAGAGCCACCCCCTCTTCCACATACCTCTTACCATTCAAGGTTTGTCTTAGATTTCAGTATAGAACTCCCATAGAGACACCTCTCATTTTAACTACCTCGGGCTCAACACATCAACAATGACAACAACAGTTTGGCAATAGCAGCTTTCATAATTTATCACAGGCACACATTCCAATCACAGCATCCTTTCCAGTAACACTCGATCGTGCAAAACACCATCATGTTTCATATATGGTTGGAAAACAATGTCAAACTCCAGACACAGGACAGGTGGCTGACATTCGAGACAGTGCAACAACAGTTCCCTCGGTGGGTGGCAGAAGTAGGGATGATTTTGTATCTAAACAGGGAGGAATTGGACCAATAAGGAAGGACATCAACCTTCCTTAGAAGGCGCACAACAAGTTTGAGTTATCCGCAACAAGTAAGAAGAAAAATGGAATGATACTATGTTAGTTTTTGTCATCGTCAATTAGTCCTCTTGTAATAAAGCATCCTCCATGCTAAGTAAGAATGGCGATGTCTACTTTTGTTATGTAATAATTAGTATGGTAGGTAAAAACACTGTGGGAGTTTCCCTTGTCAATCTGATCATGCAGGGAATATCATAAGAATAAAAGTGACATGTTACTGTTCGTAGTTTTGGTATTGTGGGGTTAAGAAGACATTGGAAAAGCTAATACAATAAAGAAGTTTTTGTGTAGCTTGTGTTCTCTAATTCTGCTTTTGTGTATCCTATGTTCTCGAAGAGAGAAAGATGCTCACATCCCTATACAAAGATTACTATCTCTCACTACCTCCCAACTTTTATGTATCTTAGAATTGCTTTTACAACACAAATACCTCTCTAAACAAAAATTATTATAACACAACAAGTGGTGTCTTTTACTAACATATCCATAAATATACCTAACATCTATAAATCAAATTTTATAAATCTTAAAATTATTTTTCAACACATACCTTTATATACACACCAAAAAANAAAATTACTTATTATATCAACCTTATAAAACCCTCACACTCACATATGAACAAATAAATAAATAAAGATAGTAACATAAACCCTCCTATCCTGTTAACCAACCTCAACCCACTCCCATTACCATGTTACCCCACCTGGTCATATCAACATCCAACACCAACCCACTCCCATTACCATGTTTCCCCACCTCGTCCTACAACATCCCACTTCATTAATGCATGTTTTTTCCTACTAAAATACCAAATCTCCCTCGGCATTAATATGGTACCCCTTAAACTTAATGAAATATTATGGAATTTTCCAAACCCATTTCTTGCACATTTGAATCATAATTGTTGGAGCTGCTTCCATCGATGACGTTGATGGAGGCCATTGATGATTTATGCTGTTTCTACGAGCTCGGAGGTTATTCTTCTTCATGGATGCAATGAATTTATTTTGCATTGATTATGTTATTGATTCTTCGTCAGCATGGTAGTACTCACAACCGAAATATTCATGCCGTAATCTTCACCCGTGGATCATAATACTGATTTATAGAATTTTTACCTCACGACCTACCATCGGATTGATCACATCCCGCCAGGGGATCGAGTGGATCAATACAGCATTCCTGTCAAGCATGGGATTAGTAGCAGAGCTGGCATCCCATTGGATTGAATAACAAAAATATTCTGATCAATGTTAAAATTTGATAATTATTTTTATTTATTAAATAAAAAAATAATAATAATAATGATTAGACATTTTACCGTCTTTTCATTTATATTCATACACATTAACAAATAATAGTTTTAAGCTGACAACTTTGAATCCATGCATAACATCAGTGTAGTTATAATGATAACATTTAAAACCATGCATAACATCAATGTAGTTATAATGATAACATTTACTAGTAATGTTCAATATCATTAGCGATTTTTATTTTACATTATTAATGAATTTTTATTTCCAATGTTAGATTCCACCCCTATGCGACATTTAAAGGCATTTTGGTTGATTAAAAAATATTTCTAAATTGTATGTATAGTACATAATATTTTTTTATTCATGGATTTAGAATATCTTAATATTGCTAAACTATCTTCATAAAATGTTTCATGTGAATATTTTTCAATTATTTACTAAAAAAATAATATTATATATATATAAACCAAACTAAATATATCATATTAATTCCTCTTCACTAAAAAACAATTATACATAAAAACATCAAATTTTAAAAACAATCCCATCTCCAATCATATATAGCATTAAGCATCCAAAGGAAAGTGCAAAAAAACATATAATTAAAAATTTTAACTAACAAAATGTAAAAAATATCTTATAAAGTTATTCATAAGGAAGAAATCATAAAAAATTACCTATAATTCTTTCTCATTTTATAAGAAGTTTTTGCAAGTTGATTTTTGCTAAAGCTTTCTATATTCTTTGTAGTTTGTTTTTAGATGTTTGTTTGTACGTGATAATATGTACATCTTTGAAGTTTATTTAACTTTTTAAAAACATGTGTTCTCAATATATTTTTTTGAAGTTTATTTAACTTTTTAAAAACATGTGTTTTCAATATATTTGAATAATATTTTTTAGTATTTTGTAAATGAATTAAAGTTTGATGTTGAAGATTTTTTTTTTTTGTTTGTTAATTTGTGCGCGTGAGCCACACCAACTCTTAACATTCTTTGTAGTTTGTTTTTAGATGTTTGTTTGTACGTGATAATATGTACATACCATTACCTCAAGGTGTCCCCGTGACTCCAGGTAAAACCCTCACTAGAATTGAACCTTGCCCAAAGGTGAAAAACTCCTCTCTTTTCACCATTGGATCCAACCCCTTTGGAGTGATATTGAAGATTTTAAAATAAAAATTAATTTTTTAAATAAAAATTTAAAAAAAAAACATACTTATAAAAATATATATATATATATAAATAAAATCATTTAAAAAATTCTTATAAATTAAATTCGTGTAAAATAAAATTATTAAAAAGATTTTTATAAGATAAAAAGGATAAATAGATTGTTATATAAGTTGTAAAAATTTATAATTTTATTTAATTTTATTGTTTAAATAAAAATATTTTTTTTTACAAAGTTTTATTAAATTTTAAAAAAAGCATTAATAAACAGTAGTATTGTATAATGTTTATTGTCAGTAATTATATCTTTTAATTAATTAAATTTATTTAAATTATAAATAATAGATTTTATTATTTGTCATGAAAAATAGATTTCATAACTAATTTTAAATGGTCTTTATTTTTAAGGGAAATGAACTTAACAACAAATTTAAAAGCGAATGAAATGACCCACTTTCATAAGGATTTCAAATGCACTAATCTTAAAGATGAACAAATTAACAAGATCTTTTATAACGACAATCTTCTTTTATAATTATGAAAAGTGGAATGATTATATAGTAGTATAAACATATTAATATTATATTAATGTATGTTTATATTATTATATTGAATCTATGTTTATATATATATACTATGGATATTGTTATTTTTTTTTAAAGTAAATATTGAAATATGTATTTTTATAAATATACATTCAATATACTAATATGTTTATTCAATATATTAATTTATTTGTGTTAATTATTAATTCATATAAATATAAATTAAATATGATATTTTTTTAATTATTAATATTATTATTAATTATAATATATTAATACAAATTAATAATATAATAATATTTTAAATATTAATATTATTATTAATGATAATATATTAATATTTAAGTTAGAATTTGATATATATAAAATCATAATATTTATAATAATATATTAATATTTAAATTATAATATGAGATATATAAATTCAATATATATAAGTATTTGATATATATTAATATAATAAAATTTAAAATTTAAATTTCAATACACATAAGGTGAATTAATATGATTCAAATTAAAAATATGAAGTTATTAAATAATATTTATATAGAGTGAATTAATATAACTTTATTATAAATATGAAATTATTAATAATATATAAGTAATTGATATATATATATATATATATATATATATATATTAATATAATAAAATATAAAATTTAAATTTCAAAATATAACAAATACACCACCTAGGTTGAATTAATATGAAGTTATTAAATAGTATTTACATAGAATGAATTAATATGAGTCTATTATAAATATGTTATTTTTTTTTAAAGTAAATATTGAAATATGTATTTTTATAAATATACATTCAATATACTAATATGTTTATTCAATATATTAATTTGTTTGTGTTAATTATTAATTCATATAAATATAAATTAAATATGATATTTTTTTCATTATTAATATTATTATTAATTATAATATATTAATACAAATTAATAATATAATAATATTTTAAATATTAATAATATTATTAATGATAATATATTAATATTTAAGTTAGAATTTGATATATATAAAATCATAATATTTATAATAATATATTAATATTTAAATTATAATATGAGATATATAAATTCAATATATATAAGTATTTGATATATATTAATAT
>ML779250.1:774001-784992 GCA_009831015.1 Picea engelmannii | reverse complement strand
TGGTGGAAAGGAGGGACGTCGAGGGGGAGATGGGGGAGGTGGCACATAGCCGAGCGAATTTCCCAAGAGATCAAACCACTCGACCCTACGACTGTAGGGGTTCGAGAGGGGGGAGAGGCTAGTGACAGGATCGCAAGGTGGTTGAGAAGGAGCGGGTATGACTAAATGGGCGAGAGGAGGGGGAAAAACTGCTTCAGGGGGCTAGTCATCCATGGGGGCCAACAAAGGGGGAGAAGCCAAATCCGGGTGGAGAGGGGAGAATTCTCGAGGCTTCGCAAGGCTGAGTCGTGGCATGAGGTAAGGAGGTTGACTTCGGAGGAAGAGACCTCTAAAAAGAAACAAACTTGGAGGGGAGAAGCCCCACAACAAGACAACGAGCAAGGAGGGGTCGCACCAGAGATGGAAATCTGAGTGAAGAAGGGAATGAGCCCAGGAGGAGACGCCTTGCAAAAATTGAGCAAACGAGTGAGAAGAGGGAGTCGACATCTCGTCTTTTGGAGCGGAGATGGCTGGCTAGAGCTAAGGTGATCGGGAGGCCTCTCTACACTGTTCCATGAAGATGCCCATGTTCCTGTTCGTGTGAGATGCAGATTGTGAGTGAGCGAAGGAAGATGGTGGTGGACCTTTTGAATGCCAGAGGTGACTTGAGAAGGGATGTGACACTGTACAGACGCCGGGTGTCGAGTAACCTGGCTAGGTGGCCTTATCCTGAGCTGCACCCTTCATGTCAAGGTGGCACCTTATGAGAGGGTAAAAATATATTAATATTAATATAAGGTCATTACAACTTAATTTTTCATTTATTAGGAAATCATTATTTTCAATTGTTGATTAAAAATTGTGAATCTTTTCAATAGTTATATACATTTAATTTATATATATATATATATATATATATATATATATATTATGAATTTTATAAATTTATAAGATTATTATTTACATTATATATATATATATATACATATATATTTTTATTTTGATAAATTATTAATACAATATTATAAATACATTATTTACATTCATAATAATGAGTATGTAATACATAGTCTTGTAGTATATAGTCTTGTAATATATAGTCCAATCATGAATGTGTAATACTATAATTCATATGAAGACATTAATTATAAAGCTAAGTATTTATTCGTTTCTACAAATTCATTATATATATATTTTTTTTGGTTAAGTAAGTGATTTATAAATTACTTTTCATGAAAAGTTTTTAGAAAATGACAAGTGTTAGTTGGAGTAAGATCCTTCATAACTCGAAACCAACTCTGTTCTAGCTGAGTTTTCATAATTGTACTTCCTATATCACCAAAAATATAATAGAGCCAGGTAGCTAAAATATCATATGGGTTGTGTAACACTGTCAAATGCAAAATTAAAATATAAGTTTGTGATTTAATCCTGTCCTATAAACTACTAGATGTAATGACCATCTTGGCCATATATAAAATGGAAAAACTAGTAACCAAAATGTTGAACTTGGTGATCATCATGCTTGATATCAACTATGTCCTAGAGGGAGGAGGATGGGCGTCATCGCTACGACTATTGAAAGATTTGATGAGGCATATCATTCAATTCTCAAAGTTGTCTTTAGAGAAATGTGGTGTTCTAAGTGCTCAACACGGTATTGGACATCGAAGATCTCACTGCGGAGCTCAATATCAAATGTTGAAGAATGGACAAGGCCTCAAAGATGTCTTGGGAATCCTCCTCTTTAAAAGCACTATGCTTATCAGAGGAGGGTTCTTTGGATGGGTGAGTAGTTGTATTCTCTAAAGAAAAAGCATCCTGAGTGCAATTAGAGTGACCATGAGGAGAGCTTGGTTGTGGGATTTTTAAAGAAGTCTATCCCAGGAAATAATTTGAGGCATAACCCAAAGAGTTCCCACGTCTATCAAACCATTCTATTTTACATCCCCACATGGTTGAGGTGTGAGCGCTATTGTGTTTGTGAATTGAGCTAAGATATGGAGATCTGGACCATTTCCTATGACCATTCAAAATATCAATGCCCGTGACTGAGGATGGAGGCTGACCCATTAGAATGTTTTCTCTCATACCCCTCTTTGAATGACCACGTTGCCTTGTCATGATAAACACAAAAGTGGAAGACTCCCATATGTGAATTTATCTGATCAATTGTTCTCCCCTCCTATTGTAATGCATGATGAAGAAACCATATGCAAAAGGACTATTCCCTCCAAGATTGAGCATCCTTAAGTGACCTCTCATCAAACATTTCATGGTTGTTAATTGATCCAAAATGGATCCAAGAAGGGCTAAAAATGAAAGTTCTTGGAATCATATGAAACTAGCACCACTGCGTCTCGCGCTGATTCCAACCATATATATTTTTCCAAAAATTGACAACGTATGTAAAAGTTATTGTGTTCGGATCCATTTCCCAAATAGGCAAAAAAGTTAATTGGTCAAAGTCAATAGGCCGTACTGACAACGTCAGTAGTACATCACCATGACATCGATAGGGACATGTGGAAGCACGAGGAGGTGACATGTGTCACTCATTTTTGGCATTTTCAGGGGTTGATGTGGACCAATAAAAAAATTTCACGTGGCATTGTATAGACGCGACACGTGGAATTGTATGGATGTGACACATGGATGTATAGAATGCTAACGTGGCTCAATGATAGTTTGACACATGGCATTACGAATGTTGTCGTGGCAGGTGACTGGGTAGGTGACTTGGAAGTATGGATGTTGACTTGGCAGGCTCAAGGTAGGACACTTCATTGTACGATAGTGACGTGGCAGGATGACAGGATGACGACGTGGCTTTGACTGTGTTGGTGATCAGACTGTATGGTCCAATCATAGGGTGAGATGTGGCTCAATTAGAGGGTGCCACATGGCACCCCAGATTTGGTTCATGCGGGCCAGTTCAAAAATTTGTGTTTCCCTCTACGAGAATCCACCATGCAACCTATCTTCCAACCTAAGTCTTCAGAACAAGCACCAACTGACCAAGCTACATGTAGTTCTTGTTAAACATATGGTCAAATTGGTATTTAAGTTGAATGTTGGCACATTTTTGGGGATAAGCTCAGTCAGCGGGGGCCAGCACTTGGCTACATGGCACACTCCATATGACCAGGAGTTTAGAAGAAAGGGGCTATCGAACATATGTGCCATTTTTGGGTTTTGTACTTTGGTTTTTGGAAATTTTTGCATTATTCAGCCTGAATTTATTGGATTTTTCCCATTTTTGGGGTATCTAGAGCTCTTTTTGAGGTGAAATATTGCAAAGAAGTTGGGATAGGATCCCCAACTCAAGATCTATATAAATCAGAGGTTTTTTTATAGAATGAAAAAGTTCAGAATATGAGAAATGTTGAAGAATTCATGAAGCCTAAGCCATTTTTATGCAGGGAAGCCATTGAGGAAACAAACTTTGGAGGCCAATTCTGGGGAGCTACACTCAACATTTTTCAATGCCGTCAGTTGTGTTGGATTATTGAGGTAAAGAAGAACACATACAAACCAATTTGTAATCCTTTTGATGCATTTCTGATGTACTTTTGAAGGATTGAAGATTAATAAGAAATCCTCCCCCACTGAGACAAAGGCCTAGAGATGTAGGCATCCTTGTCGAACTTCGTTATCAAGCTTGTTGTTATGGTTTATTTTTCCTTATGTTTACTTTATAATCTGTATTCTTTACCATGGCTGCAATATTATTTCATTAATTTCTTCTTATTTTGTTAATTCCTAAGTGGTAATTGAACACATGCTTAAAAATCAACCAAGTCTTTTAAAGATCATTTTCGGATCAAGTGGTATCAGAGAAAGTTGACAGTTGGTTGTTTGAGTTTGCATGATTACCAAGGAAAATCTAGTTCATGGTGAAGGCGAGATTGTAGAAGGGGATCCTAAGATTGGATCGAGAAAGAGGGCATCTCGAAGTGAGAAGATGGCATCTGAAGAAGGAATATCTCAGAATGAGATAGTGTTTCAAAATACATTCTTCTCCATGTCTGAGATGGTAAAGGTATTATATGATGATTACTTGGAACGGAAGAGGCCTTTTCAAGGGGAATATTCAAAACAAGGAAAAAGTGAAGAAGGAGAGGATCCTCCTAAACCTCCTCCTAAACCTCCTTCATCTCCATCATCTTCTTCTTCTTCAAGTACAAGTGCAATTTCTACCAAAAGAAAACATTCCCATAAACATAAGCATGATATGCCATTACTTAAGCTTGATGTAAAATTTGAATTTCCCACCTATGATGGGGAAGCCAATATTGAGAGACTTGATAACTAGGTCAAATAGATGGAAGTTTATTGCAGTGTGCAACAAATCAAAGATGAGGCAACCCAAATCAAATTGGCATCGATTCATCTTCCAGGCACAACACTCAACTGGTCCCAGTGTAAGTTGGAAAATGGTACTCAACAAGTTGGTAATGTATCTTCATCATGGAAAGATTTTGTTTTTGCACTTAGAAATAAATTTATCCTTTGCATTATAAGGAAAAGGTTTTAATTGAATGGAAAAGTCTTAAACTAAGAAAAGGAAAAATAGTGAAAGAATACACGGATAAATTTTGTAAGATGACATTAATGTTAAATATTCCATTACATACACAAGAGACTCTTATGAAGTATATAGGAGGTTTACGTGCACATATTCATAACACTTTATTTATGTTTGGAACTACTAATATTAATGAGGTTTCTGTTCAAGCAACATATATTGAAGCAGGGAAAACAAAAGTTGGTGTATCAGGGGAATCGTCTTCAAGGAAAGAAGACAAATGAAAGGGGAATGGAAAGAAAGCAAGTTCAACAACTGTGAAGGAATATAAGAGCTCTTGCAAGCATTGCAAGAAATAAGGGCATGATGATGACCATTGCTGGCAATTTCACCCAGAGAAGAGACCATAGTGCTTCAAAGATATGAAAGGGAGGCAAATAGTTGCAACAACAACACGACCCATAGACTAAAATCACAACAATTGGTTTGATAGGTAAAATTGGTGATGGTTTTGATTCAAGAAGTAAGTTGTTTCATCTAAGGGTCATAATGAAACATGCTAAGATTGATACATTATTAGATAGTGTATATCAATCTAACTTAATTTCATAGGAAGTGGTTAAGAAATTGGGATTGATAACTAATTTACATCATAAACCTTACTCAAATGGATAAGCAACCATCATGAATTGCACATAACAAAGCAATGGAGTTTAAAGTTTTCAATTTCATCAAAGTTTGTGGATGAGGTAATGTGTGATGTGGTGCCACTAAATGAATGTGGAATGGTCTTAGGTATCCCTTATTTATATGATCACAAAGCAATATTCTACAAGGAACATAATCAATATCACTTAACTAAAGAAGGCGATGAATATGTTGTACATGCTCATCACTTAAAATCAAATCAATATCTTCAAACAATGGAACAATTAAGGAAGGAAGATTATGCAAGCAACACACCTATAATTGTGCCAAGTAAAGAATTTGATCTTAAGCATGAGCATGAGATGGTTGTAGAATGGAAATTCAATCATATTTTGCTTCAAGATAAGCTAATGCCGTGCAAGCACATCAAACATATTAGTTCATTTGCAGTCATATTTCTGATGTTATCATTGCTAATTTTTTCAACATGGATGGTAGTGTCTTCAATAATATGTGAATGAGTTCAAGTGGCTAACAATATGCTTTCAGTTGTCATGATTTTTTTGCAATTGATTATGATGCGACGGGTGCACATGACAGAGTTCAAAGACAAAGGACAAGTGGGGTGGCTTGTCCTGCACTTGATATCTTGTTAATACCCTTTTGGAGGACCAAAAGATCTTAGTGGGGAGGCATGATCCAAAATGGATCCGGGAAGGCCTAAAAATCAAATTTCTCAGAATCGAACAAAACCAATGCCATTGTGTCTGGCTCGTTGTGTCAATTCCATCCATATATTGTTTTCCAAAAATGGACACTTTATGCGAAATTTATTGTGTTCTGATCGATTTTCCAAACAAGCAAAAAACTCAACTAGTTAAAGTCAACAGGTCGTACTACTAATGTTAGTAGTATGTCAACATGAATTCATTATGACATCAACAGGGACACGTGGCAATAGGAGGAGGTGATATGTTTCACTCATCTTTGGCATTTTCAGGGGCTGATGTGGACCAATAAAAAACTTGACATGTGGCACTATACGAACACGACACATGGCATTGTATGGATGTAACACGTGGTTGTATAGAATGATGGCATGGCCAAATGGCAGTCTGACATGTGGTAGTATAGATGCTGATGTGGAAGGTGATTGGGCATGGGACTTGGTAGTATGGATGCTGACATGGTAGGCTCAGGGTATGACAAGTGGTTGTACGACAATGACATGGTAGGATGACATGACAGTGACATGGTCTTGACTGTGTGATGAATGTGTCGGTAACTAGACTGTACGGTCCAATCACAGGGTGACATGTAGCCCAATCATAGGGTTCCATGTGGCACCCCATATTTTTCCAATATGGACGAGTTAAAAAAATTATTTTTCCCTCTATGAGAATCAACCATGTGAACTATCCTCCAACCCAACTCTTAGGAACAAGTGCCAACCAACTAAGATACATGTAGTTCTTGTTAAACATATGGTCAAATTGATATTTAAGTTGAAGGTTGGCTCATTGTTTGGGATAATCCCAGTCAGCGAGGGCCAACGCTTGTGTTGGATTACTGAGAGTGGGTGTGAATAAGTAATAGCATAAGTATAATCCTTTTTCTCCAAATAATCCAAGCGTTATATCAATGTCGAGTTATTATACAACAATGAGAAATAAGAAATGAACAATCACACACATACAAAGTACACCGGTGTCTTACGTGGAAACCCAAATCGGGAGAAAATCACATAATGCTTTATCTTATATGTCTTGAAGAATTACATTCATTGGAAGCAATAACTTCCTTTTTTTTCCAACTGCAACTAGAAGGAGGCTCCAACCCCCTAGCTTCTCAGGCTACAACCTGAGGGAATCTCCAACTCCTAATTCTTTGGCTACAACCAAAAGGAGGCTACAACCCCCTATGTTTTGTGGCTACAACCAGAAGGTGGATACAACCACATGTCCTTGCCCCGTCCAATTGCCCTGAAGTAGAAGTAGAATGATGGAACCATTGTCACACTATCACTGTGAGATATACCACTATAAACATGTACCAATAAGCCTAAACTATGCATCAACCATGCATCAACCTGTACCTCAACCTGTAATCAACTTGTACCATAAACAAGTGCATCAACCATGCACCAACTTGTACCAAACAATCTATAATCAACTTGTACCATAAACAAGTGCAACCAACCATGTACCAAGTATTTACCAATCATGTATCAAGTACTCATCAACTATGGATCATCAATATGTACCAACATCATCAACTATACATCTCATGTATGTGCCAACTCATCAACTACTTGTCTCAACCATGTACCCAACTTGCACCTCAACCAAAGGCCCTCATCAATTTCATCATCCAAATATAATTTGTAACTCTGTAATAGACCTGGTGTATATGATCACATACTTTCAAACCTTCCTTAACTTTAACAACAAGAGACTATAATTTTCATCAAATGTTTCTTTAGTCTCACAAGACTAGTTTTGGATTAGTCAACAACCCTAACTTGAAATAATCATAAATTTGTACCTGTAATGAATAAATATCTAAAACCTATGCAAAATTTTATTCAATGTGGTTTATGCAATTCCTCCAGGTGTCACTACTTGAAACCTCTCAGAAAAGGATTTATGGAAAAAATGGCACACCTTGCTAAATTCTGGATTATTCCAGAGAGCGACCTTGTAGAGCATTCCCCGTATGTAATATTTGTTGAATTGATATGAAACTATTACATAACATAATACAGACTGTACTATAACCAACACATTTTGTATTACTAAATTTGGATCCGTTCTGAAGAAGTTATGACATTGTTACCTGAAACACATGTTTTTGACTAGTTTCAGGACTAGCCACATACCCTATTTTACACGGAGTGTAAATCCAAAAATACAACGACCCACAAGATGAATTTTTTACCATGGATACTTGGATAGGTTTCCTCAATGGAATAGAAATTTCATAGTCTGAATGATTCTAGAAAACAAGTTATTGTGAAAATGGTGAGATGACCTGAAAAAACATACCTTAGAAAGCATCATCAAAAGAATTTATCCTTCCTTGAATTTTGGCCTTCTTTTCTTCACTTTCCTCAGAAATTCAGCTTAGATACCCTTTTTTTACCTCAGAAACCTATAGGTATTCAATATTCTCATGTGTTTCTTAAATGAGAGAGCCTTGCCTCTTATTTAAACTCTCCAAGTAGCTTCCTTAAAAACATATTCTAGGTCACTTTGCCCACTTTCCTTATTTTAGGGTTTACCCACTTCTAATTTCTCCTTTAAATTTATTATTGAATTAATTTACTTTGTATTCACTTCGAATTATAGTTCACTCATCACTTCACTTTATTATTTACCTTTTAAAATCTCTTAAACCACTTTGACTACTTTGACCTTTTGGGTCTTCTAGATGACATATGAGGGTCCTCCAACTTCGTAAGGCCATAACTGTCAAACCGTGAGGAGTTATGTGACGTTCCACATACCACCAAAAATAGAATGACATGTACTATCCATATAGAATAGTATTACCTGAAAATATATCAAAACTCATACCGTTATCCATCAAACAAACTTGGGTCCATTACCCAAACCTGGGTTCTCCAACTTCTCATGGCCATAACTCTCTAACCGTGAGGATTTATGTGAGGTTCCACATACCACTGGAAATGGAATGAAAAGCACTATCCATATAGGATAGTTTCACTAAAAAATTTACTGGCGTTCATCTCATTATTCCATAAATAAGCATGGGTTCTCTAACCATACTTCTAGGATAACTCAATCCATAAAGTGTCTTCCCGTGAGGGCTTTCACCATAAGGGGACCACTTTGGAGTTCATCCATTTCTACTTATTATCAACCATGACAAGAAAATAACGAGTCATATTTACATCAAACAATCTTGGGTCCATTACCCAACCTTTGTGCTACGAGGCTTTCCTCAAGGGTTGATATCAATGACAACCAACCTTAATCAATAGCTTGGCCATATGGCGCACACCATATGACCAGGATCCCAAAAGAAAGGGGCTAGCACAAATATGTTCCATTTTTTGTTTTTGTACTTTGGTTTTTGGATTTGTTTGCATTATTTAGGCTGATTTTATTGGATTTTTCCCATTTTTGGGCGATCTTGAGCCCTCTTTGAGGTGAGCTATTGGGGAGAAGTTGGGATAGGATCCCCAAATCAAGGTCTATATAAATCATAGTTTTTTGAAAGCATAAAAAAGTTCATAATAGGAGAAATGATGAAGAATTCATGAATCATAAGCCATTTTATATAGGGAATCCATTGAGGATGCAAATTGTGGAGGCCAATTTCGGGAGCTACGCTCAACCTTTTTCAGTGTCGTCAGTTGTGTTGGATTATTGAGGTCAAGAAGAAAACAACCATACAAGTTTGTAATCCTTTTGATGCATTCATGATGTACTTTTTAAGCATTAAATATTAATAAGAAAACCTCCCCCACCGAGATAAAGGCCCAGAGATGTAGGCAACTTTGTCCAACTCTGTTATCAAGCTTGTTGTTATGGTTTGTTGTTTCTTATGTTTACATTATGATCTACATTCTTTATGATGGATGAAATATGATTTCATTAAGTTCTTCTTATTTTGTTAATTCCTAAGTGGTAATTGAACACATGCTTAAAACTCAACCAAGTATTTTAAAGATCATTTTCGGATCATTAATGGTAGTTTAATCAGTTGGTACCCAGAGTTATGGACAACGACCTTCCTCATACAAAACTTCCACATTCCCTACAATGGAATCTAAATGAGTATGAAATACCTTGAATGCTTTGAAACAATGGCCACCAAAATTCTCCACCTATGTTGTTGGCTCGTGGATTGGTGAACCAAGTGGAAGGTGCTCTTATTTCCATGTGGTGAGTCATAAGCACTATGCGTTGGAAAACACCACATCCACGGTATAAATTCATTATTGTTATAAGTAATATTCCACACAATTAATTATAAAGTTTATTGATTCTCTATTTGCATATTATTAAGAAAAACGTTATGTAGACATTAATTGCTATGAGTCCATTAACACATTAATAGTTATGAATTCATTCATGTTCAATGTACATTGAACACTTAATGCATTTTGGCTAGAATTCATTATGTGACATTGTACTATTAACAAATTAACTTCAATATTATTTCATATTGCAACATTGTGTTTGACATCAATATTACGTCACAGTGAGACATATGACTAAGTTCAATATCATGTTGCATTGTGACATTAAGAGGTTGACTTCGATATGATGTTCCATTACAACATTAAAAGGATGATTTCAATATTATTTCGCATTGTGACATTATGGTTGACTTCAAGATTATGTCACCTTGCAACATTAAGAGGTTGACTTCAATATTATATAAGATTGTGTCATTTAGAGGTTGACTTCAACAAAATGTGGCATTGTGATGTCATGGATGATTATAATATTATATCAAATTGTCATAGTAATATCTTGACATAAATAAAAGATTGCATTGTGATGTTATGGGTGATTGAAATATTATATCACATTGTGACATGATAGGTGTCTATAATATTATGTCACATTGTGAAATTATGGGTTTCTGTAATATTTTATGACATTGTGACATTATGGGTGACCATATTGTTTTATCATATTGTGATTATGAGAAGTTGACCTCTTAACTTCAATGTTCTTCATCCAAAATGGATCTAGGAAGGCCTAAAAATAAAAGTTCTCAGAATCATTCGAAACCAACGCCATTGCATCAGGCTTGCATCAATTCTAACCATATATATATATATATATATATATATATATAT
>ML779250.1:741692-765830 GCA_009831015.1 Picea engelmannii | reverse complement strand
ATTATGTTAGGGTTTTTTTCCCTAGAAGGCAACCCTCTTTTATGAGGGAAATGTATTGCGGCTATGGATGATGGTGAATATTGTATTCTGAGAGAGGAGACTGTGAGAGAAAGAAGAGGAAGTTACAACGGGTTTTGTTGTAGATTGTATCCCTTCATTTGCTGGATAATAATAAAGGAAGGACCTGGAAATTTCTCTGGTGGATGTAGCCCACACTGGGTGAACCACGTAAATATGTGTCTCTCTTGTATTGTGTGTCTTTTGTGTTTTGTTTCTGCATTTGTTTTATGTTATTGCTCCGCGGTCCTGTTTTTCTAACAGAATCCGCGGTCGGAGAAGTGGCTAGGTATGGAATGGGGAAGCAGTCATTCAGAGTCGCAATATAAAAGCACAAGTGCTAATGTGAACCCACGAGTCTGCCAACCCATGTAGCTAGACATTTTCATAAAAATGACTAAGTAACGAGATGGATAAAGTACAGGGAAAAGAGAAACGAGAATTTGGTTAAGTATAGAAGACATAAAATAAGGGATAATATGTTCACATCTGTAATAGGTATCCCATTTCCTGGAAAGATATTTTCATCATGTTTCTGGAGAAGTTATATACTTATTGCATATACTTGGAAATAAGTGTGAAGGTGGTGGGCATAGAAAACAAGGACTAGGAATTGGAATTTGTCTGAACTCGCCAACCCGACAATCTGTGAAAGAGATTGGAAGAAATGGCGATGTGGAAAGCAGTTGGGGAGGCTTCAAAATACGCTGACAAGGGTTCCCGAGAAGACGTGAGGCCTTGACGGTCAAATTAGATGTATCGAAACTTTTAACTCCAAAATGTGTAACATGGAAGAGGGGCTGATGTAGAATTCTGGAAGTCAATTTGTATATAGCAGAAGCCAAGGGGTTGTTTGCAGGTTAAGGAACACTGGAAGTGCAGTCCGCCTATATGGGAACCTGCAAGCGAAAAAGTCAGGTAAGTATGGAATTGGAGGTGCGAAAGAGATTCCAAGAAATGGAGAAATATGGAAAGCACATGGACAGGCTTCAAAATGGGGTGACAATAGTTCCCCAAGAGACGTGAGGACCCGAAGGTTAAATTCTAGGTCTCATAACTTTTGAGTGCAAACTATGTATCATGGAAGAGGATATGATGCAGGAGTGCAACAATAAATTTGTATATCGCGGAGTTTCGGGTGTTGTTTGCAAGTCAAGAAACAATGGAAGTGCAATATAGAGCCTGCCTGCATGGGAATCCATGATTTGAAAAGTGGCTAGGCATGGAATGGGTAGTAGTCGGCGGAGTCACGATATAAATCATGAGCACAAATGTTAACCCGTGAGTTCTCCAACACGCACATTGTGACATTTTCAAAAAAACGACTAAGTAACTAGAAAGAGAAAGTAGAGGGGAAAAAGAAACGAGAATTTGGTTATAGAACAGGGAAAAGAAGGTTCAATATATTCAAATCTGCAATAGATATAACATTTCCTAGAAAGACATTTTATGTATGTTTATGGAGAAGTGTATACTTATTGCATATACTTGGAAAGAAGTCCGAAGGTAGTGGGCACAAGAAGCAACAACTAGAAATTGGAAATTTCCTGACCCCGCCAACTTGACGATCCACGAAAGAGATATCAAGAAATGGTTAAGTGTGGAAAGAGGTCAGACAAGCTTCAAAATAGGGTGATAAGGGTTCTCGAGGACATGTAAGGCCCTGACAGTCAAATTGTATGTATCAGAACATTTCAGTGCAAAATGTGTAACACGGAAGAGGGGATGATGTGGGAGTCCAGAAGTAAATTTGCATATCGCAGAAGCTAGAGTGTTGTTTGCAGGTCACGGAACAATGGAAGTGCAATTTAGAGAAAGGGGAAGCACTTGGTCGAAATCTCGATATAAAATCATGAATGAAAATGTGAAAGTGTGAATCTGCCAACCCACCCAACAAGACATTTTCGGAAAAAACAACTAAGTAACCAGAAAGAGAAACTAAAGGAGATAAAGGAGTGGGAAAATATAAAGGCAAAGGGAATTTTTTGTTAGAGGGAATTCATTTCAAACAAGCCCCATTGTTGCAAAACCATCATTTTCTAGTCCAATGTTTTATCCACTTATTTGTTTTCTAATGTACTTGTACCATTAAAAACGGTGTGATCAAATTCTTTATTGAAGATTAGATTTTATTGCAACTTGTGGGAGTAATTGTGTTCTCGGTACATTCTTCCATGACTTTAACATATTAACTTAAGTATTAAACTTCTTGCATGATGGGTTGTTAGCATTAAAGCTTAATAATTGCATGTCTAGAAACAACAATGATGATCTTGAATTTTAATATTGTAGTTGATTTCATAGTCCCATTTGACTACAATGACCATCTATCGTTTTTTTTTGTTTTTTTTATTCGCGAACAAGAAATTTGGTAATTTCATTAATAAAGTAAAAAATGTTGAAATAGAGGACACGTGATGGACAACTAATAAAATGTTCCCTTTCGGGCTAAACGAATCAAGAAAGAGAAAGGGAAATAAAAAATTGTTTTCTTAGCAAGGCTGAGATGAAAAAAAAAATCTATGGTGGGGCCTGGACCATCGCATTGTGATTTGGACTTGCTATGTTTTATCTGCATTACGAATAGAATTGAAGATTGGTTTGAAATTGTCTCGAATTCATTTTTGTTTCCATAAAATCCTGATGGATCGACACAATGCATTGTCATATAATTGTTAAATGCTCCATTTTAGATCAAATTACTTGAACCAATATAATATTGAAGAACTACGAGACTATTGAACCATGCGAGTGAGAAGAGGTGTTAAATTCAGCAAAGAAGCAACAACTAATACTCCAAGGAATTTTTTTTAATAGTAAATCCATTAAAAAAAAAGAATATTTGGCAATGTATATCTATCCATAGAAATTGGACCGAGTTCTTTGGACTAAAACGTTGAACATATTTTCCATAAACATAGGCACCGGATCTACAACATGCAGGATCCATCGAGATACTCTTCAAGATACATACAAAACTGATTACCATGTTTTTTTTAGGAAATCCTTGCAGTCTTCTCGTCGGGGGGTCAATGTTCGATGCCCCAATCTCAATATCTTGTAGAAGACCTGAGGAGAAAAAGAAACAGGAGAGTGGTTCCACAGTGGAATTAATCCTATGCTAGAAGTAGATGAACAACATTCTTTCTCCTGATGCTGACATCGCTCCAACGTTGCACCCCAGGAAGAAAGAAACGCATAATTTTCCAAATGCAGGAGGACATAAGAACCCATCTTCCCAGTAAAATTGATAGCTCTCACAAGCTTTCCATGAGGAAGAAGACGAAAAAAGTTGCAGGGAAAACATAAGAGCCTGAAACTGAAAGTTAGGACACACCAAGAAACCACCTCATTATAGTCGAAGACTTGAGGGACACAGGTTGCACAAGCAATTTCAGAGGCCCAAATTAGTGCATTCTAGGCGGAAGGAGATGAGTAGTAGGAATAGGCCTTGCACCAGTGGGAGTTTTGGTCCTCATCCCTTAAGATGTTAATTGTATAACCAGAGAATAGGATATTGGTCCCGTAATTGAATAGTTTTTTGTCTTGAAATATATCTTTGGGAGCATCAATATACCATTTCATTACAGTGAAAGACTTCCTCCCAGAATAGACTAATTTGGACCTCTCATATTCCTACTTTCGAGCTGCAAAGCGACTATTGCGTTCAACGTCGGTTTCTTTTATGAAACCCCTTCTTTTGGTTTTATCAGGGCCTCCATCATCGAGTCGGGAAGTGCCTCCCCATTATGGTTGATTTCAATTTGAGCACAGGAGTGGGAACAATGTCTGCATTGCCATCATCCATTGTCGTATCATCGTCCATTAGATCATCTTCTCCCTACTTGAAATCGATCGCATCAACCTCTCCGCCAACCATCAATGCAGGCAGGTAGGTCATCTGAGCAAGCGGGGTTGCCTTGGAATTCTTTGGCTTGAAATATATCTCTCGGTGCACCAAGGGACCATATCATTTTTTTTCTCTTGGGCGGAGGGAGATGAGTAGTAAGAATATGGCCTGGAATACTGGAACCTCTGGCCATCATGCCCGAAGGTGTTTACTGTATCTGGATATAACCGTTGTGGAACTGCTGCCATAAGTTAACGAGAATTTTCGTTTGCTCGAGATGATGTTTGAAATGAAAATTGGGAAGGGATAATATAAACCTCCAAAAATCTTGTTCTACTGTGTATCAATGGAATATCTCCTTGAGCCTTTCACTGATGAATGACAATCTCCACAGTCTGTGCGTAATGATTCGTTACCATTAAATCTTACTAATTGCATATTTAGAAAAATGTGCAAAGGTAGTGGTGACGACGAAGAGTGATTAAGGATTAGATGTTTCGTAAAGGCACCAACCAACCGACACACGAAGGAGATTGCATCATGCTTGAAATTAATACTTGGAAAGGATAACACTCTTCTCTGCAAATCTTGGTTTAATTTTTATTAATGACAAATCTTCTCCGGCCTTCCGGACATTAATGAAAATCTTAATGGTTCTTGCATGATGATATACTAGCATTAAAGATTAATAATTGCATATCTAGAAAGAAGTGCAAAGGTGGTGGGGATGGCGAAGAGGGATTAAGAATTGTACATTTCGTCCACCCACCAACCCGCGAAAGAGATTCCAAGAAATGGCCAAGTATGGAAAGCGGTGAGGAGGGCTTCAAAAATAGGGTCATAATATATACTCAGGAGATGTGAGGTGACGATGGTCAAATTGTATGCCTCTGAACTTTTTACTGCACAATGTGTAACACGGAACATGGCACAATGGCAGATTTCGGCCGTCAATTTGCATATCATAGAATTTCAGGTGTTGTTTGCATGTACGGAACAATGGAAGCGCAATGTTGAGAAAGCCTGGCCAGGAACTGATGGTAGTAATAGTGGCCAGGTATGCAATGGGTAGGTGGTTGGTCAGACTCGTGGTATAGAAGCATGAGACATACTCGGAATAGGGAATATTGTCAGGCTTGAAAACAGGGCCACAAGATCTACTTAGGAGATGTGAGGGCCCAATGGTTGAATTGTATCTATCCCAATTTTTTATTTCAAAATGCGTAACACAAAATAGGAGACAATGACAGATTTCGACAGTCAATTTGTATATTGCAGAACTTCGGGTGTTGTATATAAAAGCACGAGACACTCGAAAAAATGACACATTCGGAAAAAGGACCAAGTAACCAGAAAGGGAAAGCAAATGCGAAAAAGGGAAATGTTTTTGCTAATTTGTAGATCGGGGAAGTCCAAGCGCTGTTTGCAGATGGTAGAACAATGGAAACACAATGTTGAACCCACATATCCGGGAACACACGATCGATTTTTTTTTCCATTATGAAATAGGGAAGCCGTCGGGTGGGCTGGTGACATAAAAGTATCAGTGGAAATCTGAAGACATGAATCTCCCAAGTCCCGCACCTAGACATTTTCTGAAAAGAGACTAAGTAACCAGAAAGGGAAAGCAGAGGGAAAAAACAAAGGGGATGGCAATTTTCAGAAGCGGGAGTTGGTGTAAGAAAGCCCCATTGATGGTCTTAATAGTAACTATGAACTGCATTAAACATGTGAACATGTTCTTCAATCAAGGAATAGATAAAGCGAGCCATGCTTATAGTTTCCAAGATGTGTTTGTATAAGAGAAGCATCAAAAAGCCACAAGAAAATCAAGTTTGGGATGTTTATAAGTAAAGTTTTTGTACTTTAAACTTCATCACAAGTATAACAATGATGAATTTGAATTTTAATGTCCTGCCATTGATATGATAGTTCCATTGAACTTCACATAGTATATATCCTTTTATTTCAAATTATTCTTGTAGATGAATTTTCCTAAGTTCATCGATCAAGGAAAAGTGCTAAAATGTGTCACATACTACATTCACATCAGAAAGCTTATTTAAAAGGCAAAGCATGTCCTATATATTCTTTAAGATCATAGAAAAACTACCAAGATCCTGAATCTATTATTAATTTTCCAGAACGAAGCATACAACCAAGAACCAAGTAAACACCAAATGTATTAAAAGTCGAGGCACAAGGCAACACATGAACACAAAAGGTGTCAAGCGAGATCCCACAAGGTTCCATAGAGTAGTACACATCGACCTTTGCATCAAACAATTCGATATATAAAAAACACACGTGGCATTGGTTTTCTCTTACATTTGGTATATGTTCCCATGAAAAAATAACCGGGGCCATGGGATATGAACAAAAGTATACCAAACACAAGACAACACAAAACCAATAGAGCTTCTCCATTGTACCTTAGCTATAACCAAACCTAAAAATGGGGAAAAAAAAACTTGCCGATTACTATTTTACCATGAAGCAAGATCACTATGGACATTTTCTTTTGATAGTGCCATGTTTTATCGGTACCAGTTTTAACAATGCCAAATTTCCAATATTATTGGAAATGCCTAATGGTTCTGCCTAGAGGAGCAAGCTATTTCAACAATTCAAAGATGGGCCTGATTTATTTACAGTTGGATACTTTGTATGGAGTTTGTCCTTATGCTTCCCATTTCTGGATTGAACAATCTTATGTGCTTGTACATCACCAATAACTGCACCTGCCTCTATTAATTCCAATGCCCGAACTCATCAATCTCTATAGTGAGTTCTGAAGATCTCAAGCTCATGTTTCAATCCATGTTGAGTCCTTTTTTCTCAATTAGGCCATTGAGAAAATGCATATTCCATACCATAAATGTATAATTGGAGATCATCTTTTTTTTTATTTGGGCACCCAAAAAAAATGCATAAATCTTTCCATGGCTATATAGTTGGAAAACATTTTTCCAATTTGGGCACCCAAAAAGGTGTAGACAGCTCGAACAAAGCCACAACTAACCACTATTTTTTTTTCATTTGCACACCCCAACAAATATGCAAAATTATTACTGGGAGATGCAAAAAAAAAAGAAAATAACAACATCAATTGCATTTGTAGTTAGATTCTCCGAGTTGTTTCAAGTGCACAAATAGAGACAAAATCTCTGGAAAGAAAATTTTACATCCATATATGTAAACTCCAAAGAACTCGAGTCCGATGAACATTCATTTGGGTGTTAAAGAAAAATTATAGACACACATGAGGTTTTTTCGTTTCCTTCAAAAGCTTGATATGATTTTTTTTTTTCTTTTTCAGCTGATATGCAATATTGCATTGTCCTCATTTAAGGTAAATTTTCTATGTATCTGAAAGTCGCGCAAGATGTAGACACTGTTTTCCTTTTTCTGTAGGTATGCTTCATATGACAATTATGCTAACCTAGGAAGAACATCTTGTAATAGAGGCTGTCTAAGTGTACAATGCACAATTTTGTTTCCCACGGTTCGGATGACAACATTGAGGAAATGTATATATATGTAAAGGCATTTTTTACTGCATCGCAAACAATCAATTGTATCATCACTTATGAAAGAAGAAGAAGAAGCAAGAGAGTTTCATTTGGCACATGCACGATCGAAGTGGGTCGAGTATGCATTCATTGCAACCAAAACACCCTCAACCTAGGAACATGAGCATAGTAGTTAATATATTGAACAATATAATATACAACTACAAAACAAAAAAAAGAAAAACTGTAGAAAATTGGTGAAGGAAATTTGTATGAGAAAAGTGAGGATGAAGTTGTAGATGTATACTCACAATAGTTGTACAGCTAGTTAGTTTCTTGAGATCCTGTACTATGTATGTTCACAATTCTGTTACAAATGTTGCTTGGGTTGTACAAAAGATCATTTCTTTAACATCTCTTTTCTTTGTTATATTTTTGAAGAGCATAAGTGGAAATTGCCCCTTATGCAATTGTTGTTCCATTGAGGAAAACAAATTTGAACAGGTGTCGAACAATTGCAGCTGCAACATGTAACAGTGCAATAGTTGTGTAACATAACCAACATGCATAGACATGTGCAAGTAAAGGACAAAACTGGATATGGAGAACGATATCATTGCCTTTTCATTGTCTAACTCTCCATATTTTATATGGAGAATGTCTTGCGAGCCAAGTTTTCTCACAAGTGTGACAACTCCACCAATGGTTCTGATTGGGTAAATGTCGTTGCTCTGTGTAAGTTGGATGATAGTTGTGTCTGGGACGAAACGATATTCTGAACAAATAGCAGGGATTTTTTCCACAGTACTTGTTTCGTCGAGCGATATAATCTGATCACAATTGCCACGGTCATATACTATTTTGATAAATATATTAAAATTTGTAATGGATATCCCATTACCTTGAAATATCTTTTTTGCATGTTTATGGACAAGTTGTGTGGTAATAGTCAGTGTGACTGTCATCAGGGCCTCATTGTCTGTCATGTCAGCACACATAATGGATCTAGTTTTGTTTTCCTTGTCCAGGTAGGTTCTATAGATGACCACTATGTCCCCAATGAACACTTGTCCAGTTTGGCGGCTATTCAAGCCCTTTATTGATATTATTTTGGGTGTCACAAGTTTAGACCTCGTGATATTTTTTGAATAGGAAAAGTAATGTGAATGGTACTCTGCATTATTTTTTTTGTTTTCTTTTTTTCCGACATAAAGGTACACGTAGACGCATAACTTGGATGAAGTATGGAGTGAGAGTTTTGCAACCAGACCTCTTAGTCTGCAGAACTTGCGCTATGTTCGGCATCTCTCTTGCACTTGTTGATACTTCTTGTGAACTGCAAAGTATGTGTTGCAGATGCCATCAACATATTCACCATGTCATAGATGAATAAATAGTTGACGATATTTTTTTGGTAAACATATGAGGAACATAATATATGCATCTTTACCTTTGGTCTTGTCGGTATGTTGATGTTTGCGATGATTGATTGTTAATGGCCATGTCACTAGTCCAACTTTTTTTGATGCAAGCATGTGTAGATGAACATCAAAAGGACTAAATAATCATATGCATTGTCTATTGTCCATAATTGTTCTGAATGTCATATACAGGGTCGAAGGAGATGGAATACGAAATAGGGTGTCAAGGGATACTCTCGAAACATATGAGGACCTAACGATCAAATTGTATGCCTTGGTTTTTTTACTGCAAAAATGTGTAATAGTAAATAGGGTGTGATGGGGGGTGGGAGGTACGATGGCCAATATTTATATCATGGAATCTCTGAAGACAGAGGTGCAATATTGAACCCTCCAGCCCGGGAACCCATGATCGAAAAAGTGGCTAAGTATGGAATGAGGTAGAATCATGAATATAAATATGAACCCGTGAGTCTGCCAACCCGTGCACCTAGAAATTTTTGGAAAGATGACGAAGCAAAGAAACCAAAAAGAAAAAGTAGTTGAGAAAATGTAAGTATAGAAGAGGGGGAAAAAGGGGATAATAGAAAGCCGAAAAATTAGAAATGGGGAGGGCAATGTTTGGAAGCGGAAAGTCTCAAAGAAGGCCCATTGTTGCCAAATTATCGTTTTCTATTCCAATATTATGTGCCCCCACCCATTTTGTATGTTTGATTTACTAGCATAGTTGGTATAACTTTTCGAAGATTGTACCACAACCCCCTCTCCTATGACATATAAGAATTCATCTTCCTGTCCAACCAATCTATTTCTTTCAATGTAGCAACGCCGAACATACAGTGGAAATGAAGGTAAGTTAGTATGCATAAAGACATATAAAAGAAAGAAATACATTTCTATTTATTTCAATGCAACATCAAAGAGAATACAATTCACATGAGAATAAGTTACTATGTAGAAAGATACATAGTATATACATACAATAAAAAATGGTGCAAAGTAGTAGAACAAGTAGAACAAATACACAGACAATAAATGAAATTCTAAACACTAGAATATGAAATAAGAGTAGAGGTATGCACCTCTGTAACTCCGCCTCTGCATTCCTGGAAAAGAGTCCATTGTCCTCTCCAACCACTTTGTTTGTTTAAATGTAGCAATGCATAAAAAATACAATGGACATGAAGGAAGTTAGTATGCAGGAAGACATGTAAAAAAAAAGTAACAGAGTTCAATTTTTTTTACTGTAGAGGCACAGGAAATACAAAGGACATGAAGATAATTTATTATGTAGGACGGTACGCAATATCTACATACAATAAATTAGGCGAACACATATATAGACAATAAATGAAATAGAAAACAACGGAATATGAAATAAAAATACAAACATGTACCTTTGTATCTCCTCTTCAACTGTTGCAGTTAAGACTCCTTTGTTTTCTCCAGCTATTCTGTTTGTTTGAATGTGGGAATGCACAAAACACAATGAACATGAATGGAAGCTGGTATGCAGCGGAGAACAAATAATATGTACATACACTAAATGAGAATCAATGAATAGAATAAAAGACAGTTAGAAACATGAACCTTTGCTTTTCTCCATCCATGGTTGTAATTAGATAAAGAAAATTCCTGCCCAAAATATATTACAAGACACAAAATATTAAGAAATTGCATCACCATAGCTAAATGATTTTGGTTTTCTATGGCAAAGTATCCAGATATGCTTCGAGACATGAAAATATAATTTTGCAGTATCTTTGGTGTACATAGAATATTTCAAGTACAAGACAAATTGTATCGTGGCCACACCAGTCTCGGTAGAGGATAATGAGAATGTCACATACAAGGTCGAAGGAGATGGAATACAAAATAGGGTGTCAAGGGATACCGAGGAAACATATGAGGACCCGACGGTCAAATTGTATGCCTTGGATTTTTTTATTGCAAAAATGTGTAACAGTAAATAGGGCGTGATGGGGGGGTACGACGACCAATCTATATATTGCAGAACCTCTGAAGCCATAGGGGAAATCTTGAACTCGCCATCCCGGGAACCCGCGATCAAAAAAATGACTAAGTATGGAATGAGGTAGAGGCATGACTATAAATATGAACCCATGAATCTGCCAACCCGCGAACCTAAACATTTTCGGAAAGATAAGCAAAGAAACCAGAAATCAAAAGAAGATAAGAAAAGGTAAGTATAGAAGAGGAGGAAAAAAAGGGATGATAGAAAGAGGAAAAATTAGAAATGGGGAGGGCAATGTTTGGAAGCAAGAAGTTTAAAAAAATTCCTATTGTTGCCAAATTATCGTTTTCTAGTCCAATATTATATGCCCCCACCCATTTTGTATGTTTGATTTACTAGCATAGTTGGTATACCTTTTCGAAGATTGTACCACATCCCCCTCTGCTGTGGCATAGAAGAATTCATCTTTATGTCCAACCAATATGTTTCTTTCAATGTAGCACCGCCAAACATACAGTGGAAATGAAGGTAAGTTTGTATGCGGAAAGACATGTAAAATAAAGAAATACAGTTCTATTTATTTCAATGTTGTAGCAAAGATAATACAATTCACATGAGAATAAGTTACTATGTAGAAAGATACGTAGTATATACATACAATAAAAAAAGGTGCAAAGCAGTAGAACAAATACACAGACAATAAATGAAGTACTAAACACTAGAATATGAAATAAGAGTACAGGTATGGACCTCTGTAACTCCTCTACATTCGCGGAAAAGAGTCCATCGTACTCTCTAGCCACTCTATTTGTTTTAATGTAGCTATGCATGAAAAATACAATGGACTTGAAGGAAATTAGTATGCAAGAAGACATGTAAAAAAAATAAACAGAGTTTGAATTTTTTAATGTAGCGGCACAGGAAATACAAAGGACACGAAGATAATTTATTATGTAGGAAGGTACACAATATCTACATAGGCGAACACATATACAGACAATAAATGAAATACAAAACAACAGAATATGAAATAACAGTACAAAGATGTACCTTTGTATCTTCTCTTCAACTGCTGCAGTTAACACTCCTTCATTTTCTCAAGTTATTCTATTTGTTTGAATGTGAAAACACACAAAATACAATGAACATAAATGGAAGCTGGTATGCAGCGGAGAACAAATAATATGTACATACACTAAATGAGAATCAACGAATAAAATAAAAGATAGTTAGAAACATGAACCTTTTCTTTTCTCCATCCATGGTTGTAATTAGATAAAATTTTTTCCTCCCCAAAATATATTACAAGCCACAAAATATTAAGAAATTGCATCGCCATAGCTAAATGATTTTGGTTTTCTATGGCAAAGTATCTAGATATGCTTCGAGACATGAAAATTTTGCAATATCTTTGGTGCACATACCATATTTCAAGTACAAGACAAATTGCATTGTGGTCACACCAATCTGTGTAGAGGATAAAGAGGTTGTATTGTGATATGGGCACATTTCACCATATATGGTTAAAAAATGTGTTTTGCACATGCTTTGTCTTAACAAAAAGACAACAGACATTGTAATTGCACATGTCGTTGTCCAATAATTTATTATGTCACTATTTTTTATCATGTCAACACTGAAGTATCCTAGAATGATAATGGTTTCGTCCAAATGTAAATGGTGTGATGCATTTCAGAACACATTGATTGTTCTAGCAATGTTGCATGCTAAAAAGCATAGAAATTGAATATTGCAATTTGCAATCCATGGAACACCACTCTTGGTAGAACCATCTCATTATCCTTTTCTTCTACATGAACATTTTAAAAAGACATGTAGGTATGGTCTAGAACCAGGAAAAAGAATTGGAGCAACATTTAACAGCAGGACAGGCGGGCACGAAACAGGCGACAGAGCTCGACTTCACCAGACACGACAACAATAGAACCACAGGTCAACTCGTGGGTGCAGGACCTGAACAATGCTAAACGCAAAAAAAAAAACCAGATCCAACTGCCAGCGCAGATTCCCAACCCTACAAAGAGCATGAACATGCCCAACTGCAGCCCCAGGGCCTCAACCTCGTAAACTTGAGCCAAACAACAACAAGCAGTAACCGATGAACCAACGAACCAGCGAATAAACAATAACCACTGAACCAATAAACAACATATGTATCTCCAACGATTACCAAACTACAACCCAAACAAAGAAGGAACGTGAAACATATGACGAGCATGCTAGTAGAAATAATCAAACATTCTTACTTGCGAATTGCAAACAGTGAACCACAAAGAACGAATAGAAAATGAAATTATGCCATCGAAACTTACTCTGAAATGATGAACGACATAAGTGTAGGTCGAATTGTGGGTGCAACACCTGGACCCCGCAAAGTAAAAAAAAAAATTAGATCTAACCGTGGATGCAGGACCCCAACCCTACAAAGTTGAAGTAAACAAAAGCAAGCAACAAGCACCAAAAGGTCCAACCGCAGTCGCAGGTCCCTAACCTTGCAAAGTTGAACCAAACAACATCAACTAGTGGTGGACAACAATATTGTCTAAATTCACTGCAATATTGTATGGAAAAATTTGAGGGAAAATGTACTCTGAGAAGCCTATTTAGGTAAACATTTAAGGCTGTGAGGTTGTCTAAGGGCCTCACGGTATGCAAACATTTAATAAAAATAAATAAAAAATAGTAACAATAGTTTGAACAATAGAAGCTACCTAAAACAAATTTATTCAAAGGACAAACTAATATGAAATCAACTAATAAAATAAAAAAATGACTCTATTTTCAAAACTTTGGATATCCAAACATTTTAAGAAAAGGGTAAAAATTCATAAAAATAATATATGATAAAAAACTTTGGATATGTTAACATATAAAACATTGGGAATAGCTAAGCCTACAATAAGACTTCCAATCTATTATTCAATCATGACATATATGGTATTTTTTATTATATAAAAATCAGTATTTTTAGTTCAGTGGTTCCAACAATAGATATTATGCAAATATTTTTAGTCAAAAAACAACACCACCTGAAAATGGATGAAAACTATTGTCAACCTTTTTTTTCGATTACTTTGCAGATAAAGCTCTTCGAGCGTATTCTCAACGTTTTCTTCGACTACTTTGCAGATAAAGCTCTTCTAGAAAATATTTGGTAGAAATAAGGCTCTTCGATAAAAACAAAACCTCAGATGAAGCAAGAAGTAAACGTTTGGCATACGCATTCTCATCATTAATGCCGATGACCAAGTTGGATAAAAACGTTTCTCGCTCGTTTACATTTCAGTAGTACATTTAATATTGGTGCTAGAATGTAGCTGGTCTGCGTCTTAGCATTAGCGCATTTAAAGTTACTGTTGGGATGAGACACATTCCAACGTTAGAGTTAATGATCTACATCTCAACAATAAAACATTAAATGTATTGTTGAATCCCGAGTATATTTAAACATATATTGATTTCTAACATGATATATACATTTAACATTAATATTGTTTGTTTTAGAGACAAACATTCCAACATAGCTTCAAAGTTAAGAATGCACATTCAGACAACAATAACATTAAATATGTTGGTAAAGACAATTGATCCAGAGTTGATTTCAACATGATATTTACTGTAACATCATAATATCTTTAATAGTATTTATAATATATATTCTATTTGCATGGCAAATTTTGGAGAAATATATGGTAAAACTTTATTTCCATAATCTTGTTTCACTTTAAACCAATTTAAATACTTAGAAAATCAATTAAACTTATAAATGAACAGAAAATGTAACTTATAAAATCACCAAAAATCCATTTTAACAAGGCTAGCAGGAGTACTATATTTAGAAAGTTGACATTAAGCATTACCACCATCAATGAAAAACCTAAAAAGGAGTATGTTTTCAACTTTTAATAAATAACTGCTAAACACATCCAATGATTTGGTTGGTCTGATGTACATTTCAGCAATAATGCATTTAATATTGTTACTTGGATGTAATTATTGTTACTGGGATGCAAACCTACTCCTCACATTGAAGAGGGGTTGGGCAAAGGTTTATTGGAGGATTAAATATAACAATAAACAAAATTTGCTCCCAATCCTTGAAATTTAATTAGTCCATAGTCCTAGTTCACATAAAGTGTTAATAGTTAATTGAATATCCATTCAATGTTAAACAGTTTGACACTCATGAATTTCTGGTAAAACTAAAATGACGAGCATGAAAAACAAATAACTGTCATCAAAATTTCACTTGACAGGTAAGATAAATTTGAAATTCCAACCCTGCCCAGCAGGATATCTAATATCTATCACAAACAACACCATATCTATAATAATATGCAGTCGAAGCTTTTCTGCAAATCCGTGTCTGGATGCACTCAATCTGCACACACAGGAAAATTATGTAGTGGCCCAACGAGTGAATGAGTGCAAGTTCAAATGGGAATCTTTTGTCGTTTAGTTTCTGCCACTGCCCACCACATTAATTGAAGTGACATCTGTCTTCGTCGATCTTTTCGTTTAATTTTTCAGTTTACTTTGTACGATTTCACCACGTGTCCATCATTTTCTTTTAAAATCTAGCGGAAAAATCAAAATTTTTAAAAGGTGGAATGTTTATACTATTGTTTCAATACTATGGACACTCTTCGTTGTCTTTTCAAAGTATAAAAAATAGCCTATTTTAAATGCTTAGTCAACGTTATTAAAAAAATTAAATGTTACAAAACCTAGTTGCAAATTTGATAATTATATATTGGTTTTTTAATTTTATTTCAGCATACAATTAATATTAATATGGATGTTATTATTCATGTTTTTTTTTAATTTTATTGTTTTTATAAGTTTTAAAATTTATAAGTTAAAAATATGTATGAAATTATTTATATATATTTAAATAATATATTGACAGTTGAGTTATGATATTTTTTTTTTTTTTCGAGTGTGCTAAAAAAATATATAAATGATGAGATAATCATACCTATCATGTAATTAGAATTTGTTAAATTCATAGGCTAAGAAATTGTATGTAACTATTTATATATAATTAAATAATATAAAAAAAGAAAATCGTAAATAAAGGGGCACTATATTGATATTCACATATAGTTTGTCACCTGCAGTAGTCAAGTGTATCTCACAAAAAAGATTAGAACAGTGGCCATGGCCGACTGTCTTACAGAGCTTGAGAGAGAATTTTAATTCTCTACAAAAATGACTAAAGCAAAATAAAACCATAAACCTCGAAGAGCTAGCTTGGGTTGGGCCGTCCTTGAGCACTGTAGGCTGGGACAAAAAATTGTCCACATGTTGGACATTGTTTGCTAGCTGGAGCAACCGTCACCGTGTCCATCAGGAGGTCCAAGCGTTGTCCCAAGAAGTTCTCGATATGGGCCTAGTCATCGATTTTTTTTCCACAGCTCGAAGATGAGCTTAAGGTACTCCTCTGCAAATTGAATTGGGGTAGGCGGAGGTGACTCCTTTGTCATATCTGCGTCCACTACTTTCAATATGTCCACTGCATCCACTGCATCCACTGCGTCCCGTTCTGCTTCCACTGCTGCCATTGTTGTCAAGGGAGTTGCCACTTGCTAGCTCGGGGGAATTTCTTCCTCCACCATGCAAAAACCAATGCCATATAAATGGTCTCGAGAGTGGGCTCTTGCTGGGTCAATTCCAAGGCATAGGTTGGGTGGAGGGGCAAAATTCTTCGGAGGGAGAAATTCTCCCATGAAAGGGTCGCTACCAAGGTCATTGGTGGGAATTGGGGTGGGTGTCTCGTTTTGCTGAGGCCGGTTGTGTCCCTGGTCGAGATGACTCGTGATTATTAGGGCAAGTTGGGAGGGGGGTAGACGATTGCGCCTCGTGAAGGAACTGTAATATAGGGGGCCTCTCCCGGACTTGCCTCTCTCTCTAGGCATGATGCAAGCCTTGATGAGTAGAGGAGGGATGGTCATGGGCGACCTTACAGGTGGGTGCAAGGAAGAAAGGTTGTGGGACATCTAGAGAAGGCTGAGGAGCTATGGGCATAAATCCGAGGAGGAATAATAGATTGGTCTGGTGTCAAGGCCTTCATAGAACCTTGCGAGTTGACGTGGGTGGGAGCCATGAAGGTCGAGGTGACTATTGGTCTGGTGTAGGTGTACACCCAACCTAGTTCGTGCAAGTATTTTTTAATTTCCCTTGGAGTGCCCAATGCACATCCATTAAGCCAAAGTGAATGAGGCTCATTCGAACAGGGGGGACGAGAGGTTGGCTGCACGGATTGAAAGTTCCATGTGTTTCCTGGCACCACGTGGCTCCCATTGTCTCGTCCACTTGTCACCCTATCCAGGGAATTAAATAATATAATTGACAATTGAGTTATGTAAGTTTTCTTAGTGGGTGAACAAATATATAAATGATGAGGTATTGATCCCTCTCATGTAATTGGAATTTGAGAGGCATTGGAGGCTCACATAATGCCATATAGATTTGTCTAGGTAATTCCTCTCTCATAATTGATCTACCATCTTCAATCAAATGGCTCATGTTTGCTCATGTTTGATTCTTCATTGATTTTAATAAGCACCATTTTATTCTTCATTAATTTTAATAAGCACCATAAATTTCCATGGCATATGGTGTTTCCTAAGGACCATAAATTTCCATGGCATATGGTCTTACCCATCATATTCATGAATTATAGTGGACTTTAATTAAATTATTAAATTATAATTTATTATGGTTTGTGGATTTAGAGTGTGTCTCATGATTTCTAAGTCCCGCCCCCCCCACCCAATTTTATTAATGATTCTGGAATGTATGATGCAATGAAATATTATTAGGGTTCCTTTGTTTTTATTTAGACGATGGAATACTAGATGACAGTAAAATATTGTTTTAAAATTCATTGAATTAATCATTAAGCCTCCACTTATTGAACTTGTAGTGAATGGTAAGTTGAAATATAATGTTTTCTTAATGTTTTCCACATGCTATTGTTATCACATAATCTTGCTCCCTAGTGCAAATCCTTTACAAGGCCCAAAATGAGTTGAACATTAGAAATGTTATTGTTGTCTTCTAGGCAATAAATTTTCTCATTTTACTAAAGGATAAATCCAAAATAAGAGAAACTTCCCTAGCACACTCAAGGACTCCTAAGGAAAGACACAATCAAGTTTGAAGTCTCCTATATAGCTACCCTATTTTACCACCAACTAGGTATACTTAGCAATATAGCTACCCAATTTTACCACCAACTAGGTATACTTAGCAAGTCATGGATTAGGTGGTTATTCAAGGTAGATTCAAGATTTGAATTTGATGTGATTTAAGGCCAAGTTAAGGGGGTTTATCAAATTATTCTTCAATTTAAAACAATACTTACACCAGAGAACTTTGAAAATTACATATGACTATTATAAAACTTCTATAAATATGTGTAAATTGTAGCATAAGACAAGCTATAACATCTATACAATTCCTCTTTTTAATCATATTATAAATAAGTAAAAGTTAGGGATAAAACTATGGATAAAAATATGGTGTAAGTAACTTATTAATTATTAAATTTTAAGAGCATATAACAAAGAGTAAAACCAAAATATCCAGCCCTAAAATTGTTGTAATACAAGCCACATATGGTGATTTTAAACGAGAGATAATTTTAGTTCAAAGACATGAAAGAAAACCCTAAAATTTTAGGTAAAACATTATGCAAGAAAACCGTATACTTATGAGATTTTATGGTAGAAAATTAAGTGTAAGCTAAACAACCGCAGTTTTACTCTAAAAAAAATATAAGAAATGAAGTTTAGAATTTTAGATTGACTATATGGGAGAATACTAGTGCCTACCTTTTGGGGGGCATGTGGGGTTAACTGAGAACACACTTGAGAGGATATAAGTAGATATAGGTTGATATCTAGAGTCGTCTATTACAAACCCTAGAAGATCCACCTAGTGCCTTACAAACTTCAAGATGGTTCAAGGGAAGATACTCCACTTGTAAACTTCCAAGGGTTTTGAAGAAGGGATGTTTTCAAGAAAGACATAGAGAGAATGTGACCCCACCACCATAAAAGTACAACTACACTTAAAATTATCCATAAACAAAATCCAAAAAAATATAAAGTGACACCACTTACTCAAGAAATTGTTTCATCCATCAAATCATATCCAAGAGCATGATTTAAAGTTATAAATCCATCCACAATACATCTCCTCAATAAGTCACTCTTGTTTTCCATCCATAGCAAATGTAAGAGAAGAAAAGTAGACACATAATGTTATCCACAAGTTCTATCAATTATACAACTCATAAATGCTTCTCTTTTTTATATGAGAGATCTAGCACCCTTATATTTAAAATAAGAATAATTACCTAGCAAAATCCCTAAGAAAACGTGATAATGTATTTATCTCTTCACAAACCCTACAAATAAGACCGAAATACATCAATAATCCATAACACAAAAGTAGATAGGTTAACAAGACCCCCAACAATGCTCCCAAGATGAATCAAAGCACTCTGATGCCAAATTGTCCCTCATAAATGCATAATACAGACCACACATTGAATAAATGACCTTAAAAAGTTGATGACTCACTCCAAAGTAGTGTGTATGGGCTCAAAAAATGAAACGTTCCCTCTAAGACGTGCAACATTTCATCTTCAAGTGTCATATAATGTCCCCAAAAGGTGTGACGTCTCATTAAAGTTTTTGCATGATAATGAAAAGGTGGGACGTCCCATCCAAAGGTGCCATGTCGTCTTCAACAAGGTGTAATGATGTCTCAACAAGGTCACAACACCCCTTAAAGAAGTGGAATAACCTCTCAAAGTAGGTGAGACGTCCTCCATAAAGTCTGTAAGTCGTCCCTCAACATCCTCCAAAGAACCAAAGATCAATCCAAGTCGATATCCATGCAAAGGGGATCATCCAATAGGGGGACTCATGTGACTACATGTATCAATCTAGAGGCATGTACACAAGTCTAATACAACATAACATGTGAGTCATATCAAATGTAAATGAAATTAGGTAGGTCTCATTTAGCATCATATTCAAACTTCACAATAACTCATAGAATGCACACCATTTTCTAGGTTAAGATATCAGAGGGTTATGGTTAGTACCTATTACATGTGCCAATACCGAAGAGGACAAGTATTTCCTAAGAGACCCATCAAGAAGCATGTGTGATGATAGATGGTATTGAGTGTGGTTTAACTTCATAAATGGCATGCATAATCATGTGAGGTTATATGTAATATATTCATCCAAATGAATACCTTTGTATACAACAACGTGTATGCAATGAGTTTCCCTTCTTTCCTTGGCACCATGTGTTAAAAAAACATAATCGTGGAACAATAAAATAAAACAAATGTGAATAAAAAATAGAAGATACACAATACAATAGAGACATAGATATACGTGGTTCACCTAGTGTGGGCTACGTCCACCAAAGAAATTGTTATGTCCTTCCTTTATTATTATCCAACAATTGAAGGGATACAACCTACAACAGAACCGATGTAATTTCCTCTTCTTTTTCTCATAGTCTCCTCACTCAGAATACAATATTCCCAATGACCATAGACGCAATACATTTCCCTCATAAAAGATGGTTTCCTTCTAGGGAAAAAAACCCTAACATAACTTCTACTTTAATATATGCGACCTTATAATGAATGGTCCAGATTTACTATGAAATTACAATATACATTTACAAGGTATTTTTTCCTTCGGGGGCCCGCTTTCCCCCTGACCCCGCAGGTGGGGTACCCCCCCCTGCACTCCCCCGCATGGAGGAGTGTACATTCTTCCAGCGTGTAAATCTTCATTGGGCATAAACACAGTTGAAAACAAAGACCTCTGAATCAAGAATATGATCAGGCTCCACAACCAATAATATCCCACTTGGAGACTAATCTTGACATATCCACCGTTGTTGTATTTTTTGGACTATGATCCTTCTTGGACTTGGAAAATTTCTCATCTTCATCTTCATGCTTGAAGACCAACTGAACCTGAGCACTCCCCCACATGGAGGAGTGTAGATTCTTCCGGGGTGTAAATATTCATGGGGCATAAACACGACTGAAAACAAAGACCTCTGAATCAGGAATATAATCGGGCTCCACAACCAAGAATATCCCACTTGGAGACTATTCTCGACATATCCACCATTGTTGTATTTTTTGGACTATGATCCTTCTTGGACCTGAAAAATTTCTCATCTTCATATTCATGCTTGAAGACCTCTGAATCAGGAATATAATCAGTCTCCACAACCAAGAATATCCCACTTGGAAACTAATCTCGACATATCCACCATTGTATTTTTTGGACTATGATATTTCTTGGACCTGGAAAATTTCTCATCTTCATCTTCATGCTTGAAGACCAACTGAAACTGAGCAAGAAATCAATTTCTCCCTGGTTACTCCCTTAGTTAATATGCCTACAGGATTCTAGCTAGTGTGTATCTTTTCCAGCTTCAAATGTCCATCTTCCAAGACGAATCGTATGAAATGGTACCTGAGATGTATATTATTAGTCTTTGAATGGAAGAATGTGTTCTTTGCAAGATGAATAACACTCTCATTGTCATAGTATAACCTTCTATTCTCTTGCTTCTTTCCCAATTCCTCCATAAGCATCTGTAACCAAATCATCTCTTTACTAGCCTCTGTAGTAACAACATACTCTGACTCTGTTGTTGAAAGTGAAACAACCTTTTGTAGTTTCTAAATCCAACTTACTGTTGTTCCACCTACAGTAAAAACATACCCTATGGTGCTCCTCCTGCTATCTTTATCACTTTCTATATCCAAATCAACATATCCATGTACAACAATGTTTGAACCATCAAAACATAATGAATGAGTAGCAGTACTTCTCAAATACCCGAGAATCCACTTTAAGTCAACCCAATGTTCTTTACCTAGATTTTTCATATACCTTCTCACAACGCCCACTGCATGTGGAATATCTGGTCTTGTGCAAACCATCACATACATCAAGCTACCAATTGCTGATGAATAAGGGACCCTGGACATGTATTCTACCTCCTCTTGTGTCTTGGGACACATTTCCTTATTTAATTTGAAATGTTTGGCCAATGGTGTAGTAATTGGTTTTGCATTCTTCATTCTAAACCTCTCCAACACCTTCTCTATGTACTCACCCTGAGACAATGTCAATTTGCGATTTTTTGTGTCTCTTGTCATTCTCATACCAAGGATTTTCTTTGCAGCATCCAAATCCTTCATCGCAAATGAATTAGCTAATTTCTTCTTGAGCACATATATATCCTGCATATTAGACCCTACAAGAAGCATGTCATCTATATACAATAGAAAGATAATACAACTTCCATTTTCTAGCCTTTTAAAATAAACATAGTGATCAGAATGACATTTACTATAACCTTGTTCTGTCATAAACTTGTCAAAATTCAAATACCACTTCCTTGGATCTTACTTTAGGCCATACAAGCTCTTCTTCAACCTGTATACCAAATTCCCATTCCCTTTGACCTCATACCCCTGTGGTTGTTGCATATAAATCTCTTCCTCCAAATCCCCATTGAGAAAAGTTATTTTTACATCTAATTGTTCAAGATATAAATATTCTACTACCACAAGACTTAAAACAGTCCTAATTGAAGTCATCTTAATAGAAAGAGGAAATATTTCATCAAAATATATACCTTTATTTTGTGCAAACCCCTTTACAACAAGTCTAGCCTTGTACCGCTTTTTGCCTCCATCTTCTTCCTTCAACTTGTAAATCCATTTATTCTGCAATGCGTTTTTTCATGCAGGAAACTGAAACAAGTCCCAAGTATGGTTATTTACCAAGGAATCCATTTCCTCTTTCATTCCTTTCTCGCACTTCTTTTTGGTGTCTACCTACATTTCCTCTTCATAACATTATCGTTCACCATAATCTGTCAACAATAAATAATACAATGAAGGAGAGTATCGTTCAGGGGGTCTACTTAACCTGGTATATCTTCTAACAACACTTGCAGGAGTTTGAGGTACCTACTGCTCCTGTTGTTGTACAATTTGATTTTTTGTTTCCTTTGGAATTTCTTTTTCAGTGATCTCATCAAGCACTGCATATTCTAGTTTTTATTTTTCTTGTATCTTTCCTTTCAACTGATCTTTGTACATGAACTTCTCATTGAATATGACATCTATACTCCTAATTATTTTGTGATTTTCATAATCCCATAAGCAATAACCAAAATCGTTAACACCGTATCCAGTAAAGGTACACTTCTTGGATTTTGCCTCAAGCTTTGTTCTATTTTCTTTATCAATATGGACAAATGTTTCACAAACGAAAGTCTTCAAAAAATAATAGCTTACCTTTCTACTTGTCCATGCTTCCTCTAGAATTCCACCATCCAAAGAGATTGAAGGTCCTCTATTTATTAAGTAAACAAAAATATCTATAGCATCTTCCCAGAACTGAAAGGGTAGACCAACATGCAATCTCATACTCCTTCCACGCTCCATGATTGTCTTGTTCATCCTTTATGAAACACCATTTTCTTGTGGTGTTCCTGGAACTGTCTTCTCTCTACGAATCCCATGGTATGAACAATAATCATCAAACTCATTGCTGTAATATTCACCTCCATTGTCTCATCTGAGACACTTCAACATTTTTCCTCTCTCATTCTCAACCAAATCTTTACATTTCTTAAAAGTATAAAAAACATCATATTTTTGTCATATGCAATAAACCCAAGTTTTTCTAGTTGTATCATCAATAAAAGTAACATAATAATGAGAGCCACCAAGAGATAATATGATACGTGAGCTAGTTCCAATACATTTGTATGGACAAGCTCTAACCTTTCACTCTTATTTTCTTTTCCGACTCTGAGAAATCTGATTCTCTTCTGTTTTCCATAAACACAATTCTCACAGAAATCCAAAATCAGTTTGTTTAAGATCAGATCCTTCATTTTCTTTTCTTTTGAAATATTGAAAGCCACCAACACTACCAAGCTCAATCGTATCATTCCTAGTGCCTTTTTGTCAAGAACATCCCATTCTTCATCCTTATTGGTTGTCGGATTCTTTTGTATTCCACCCAATGGTAGGAATAGATCCTTCTGATATAAATAATCTTCCATATGCATCTTCCATAAGGGTAAAATCATGAAGATGGGTAACACTTTTGCTTGTTTTATGACAAAAAAAACTGTATTTTCACAAGTTCTTCAACTTCTGGCATACAAAAGTATTTTTTTTATTTAGAATTTCACTTTACAGTAAAAACAAAACTTGTG
>ML779250.1:715307-730657 GCA_009831015.1 Picea engelmannii | reverse complement strand
TGGGGAGAGAGGGGAAGGGAGGTAGTGTGTAATACCTCTAGTCCTAACCCCAATTGTAAATGAAATTGTAAATGTACATTTAGGTTGGTAAGTTGTTAGAACCAAGTGTTGGTTTAGTTTTCCGGGCACGTGAGAAAGTGTGTGAGAATTGCACATCAATGGAAGGGGGCATACATTCCATAGTGTTGTGTGCACATGAGTAAGTGAACGGGAATTACCTTGAAGTGTGAATTGGATCAAGTTACACACACACACACACACACACATACATACGTATGTATGTATGCGTGTGTGTCTATATATGTATGTATATTCATATGTATATTTATATGTATATGTATATGTATTTGAGGGTGGATATCATGTGTGGTTATTGGGCTGGTGAGTCTAGATGAAAAAAGGT
This sequence comes from Picea engelmannii, assembly GCA_009831015.1. Lineage (NCBI taxonomy): Eukaryota > Viridiplantae > Streptophyta > Pinopsida > Pinales > Pinaceae > Picea > Picea engelmannii. Next base: position 730,254 of record ML779250.1, on the reverse strand, counting down.
TAGTGCGCATATCCTTGTAAAATGTAATCACACTCAAATTATTCATAAAACCTCATCACTACGCATAAAACAATCAGACGAAAAGAGACAAATGGATAAAATTGATTGAAAAGGGTAAAATAGAGCTTAAGTCGAAGGGAATATTTCATTAATATTTTCGAAAATTATAATTTGTGGATATTTATTTATCCTAATGTGACATCCTAAAATATTAAAAACATTTTTTATTTTAATGTGATTGTTTTGAAAATAAATTTCCATTTATGGAAATTTGTATTTTAAATTATGAAAGCATGTAATTATTCTTTTTGTGACTATCAAGCAATATTTTGACTTGCCATTTCTCCTCTTTTGATGGAAAAATGTATGAGACATATATTTTAATAAATTAAATGTTGGAAACAGGTGGAACAACCAAGTTAAAATTAGCTGACTATGTCTCCATGAGAGGGGAACATGTTTGATTAAAATCAATGCTTATTTTTACAAGTGTCAAAAGTTGATCTCTATCATTGACATCCCCTAAAAAATAGGGATTTGTAAAGCTGTGAATTACCAAGGAGGGAAATGGATGGAAAAAGTCCTAGGAAATGAGAAATGAAATATATACAACATATGTATGAGGAAGGACATTGCTTAGTATGTTGTGGAGATGACTATTTGTTCTGTGAGGTGGTGTTAGAAAAATGATTTTCTGAACTGTATAGAAAGGCAATGGCTAAGGAGTGAAGCTCGGTTAGGATAGGGGGTGATCAAGACAAGTAATATTTCATGTCCTGTATCTACGGTTGGGTGGAATGTGTCTATTCCTTTTGTTTTCTGGCATAATTTTTACAGATATGTACCTTTATTTGACTTCTCTTCACTTCGGTTGGATATCGAATTTCTCATAGCTAGAGAATCTGATCTATATAGATGTATCTTGTTTTTCATGTTGGGTTTATTGATTTCCATGTAGCTATAGAATTTATATGTAGGATACAAAATTCAATTTGGATAGATGTATGTGTGTTAGAGAAGCTAAATAGTCACTTTATGACTCATATATATCTCAACATGGAATTATATATTCTAGTTATAAATCTCGATAAAGGGAAAGATTAAGCAATTCTGCATAGTTATACAAAGTCTTAAACTCTGGAAATTGCCACATATAGTAGCATATTTTCTAGATACCCTACAACCATAGAATATTAGAATAATTTATGCATTCTATAGGATGAGAGTGAATGAGGGTTTTTCTATTATTGTTTTTTTATAACTAGCACAGTCGCTAACTCACGGCTGAGAACGTCGAAAGGTAGCGGTTGAAAACGCGTGTGGTTGTATTAGGTTGATAAATGGAACTTGGCAATTACATATCCTTATAGTAATTTTTTAATGTGATTAGGTAAATGTTAAAAAGTAAACATGTTAATGGATGACTTGATAAATGCAAGAAAGTTATGAACAATAAATCTGATCCATTGATTTTGGAGGACGACTAAGAATATGCTAGCATCTTCAATGCATAGCCATCATATTAGGGTTTAAGATTAAATAAGGTTAAAAGATCATTAATTGTGTCCATTGTCAATAGGTGTACGCCTTTCGGCGTAAATATGAATATATAAAGAAAAACCCGAGAAAACTCTGGTAAACAAGAAGAGATGAAGAATTAAACAATTAGGAAATAAATTGTATGTCAATGCAAATTATCAGTGTTAAGCTACATAAATGCATTGAAAATCAGATAACCGGTTTAATTATTAAACGGTTCTTATTTTTATCTTCATTCTATTATTACAAATAGGTATTTTATACCAAATATATTCTTGTTGATTTAATGATTTTTTTTTTTTTGGATAGAAATAATCGATTAAAGAGGTTATCCATTTTGGTATATAAAACGATTCTCCTCCTACCTTTTGATTTGTTTTCCAAGGTTATCAATCTTATGATTTTCCTAAGATACAATACATATAAAATTCATAATCGAGTAAGAGGAGGTGTTATAGGATAATCATGTATGCTTATATGTATGATATTAGTATGTAATATGTGGAACAAAGAATTATTGCAGAATATATATGTATATAAAGAGGTTGACAGAACATGAATTTCTGGTAAACATGGATACAAAATCTCCAAGACCCTTTAATGAAGTAAAATAATCACACCAAGATTTGGATACACATGAGAGTAATTTTCTGATAAATTTCCTCCATTAAAAATTCAATCAAATTACTGTGAATAGATTATTCGTTGAGAAACAAAAGTTAATACAAGGAAATTTTCTAATGTTCTAGAATAAGAAAAGCTAGATATGGGATCCGAAAATGGAACTCAAGTACCTTTTATGAGGAATAAAATTTTCTTTCGAAATCGTACTATATGAGTTCAACCTGCAATGGAAAAAGAGGAAGAACATTAGTTTAGATATATAGCTATATTGTTTCCTTAATAAAATCTTCCAAAGGATAAAAATGAGAAAATAAAATAAAGAAATGGCATTAAAATTACTTATCTCTCATGGATTTGAATCGACAGCTTCTATCATAAGCGAACTCAGTCAAATATAGTTGCACAGTAAACTTTCCTATCTCTTTATGGATACAATTGTTTTCCTTGAGTTGTTGAAGTGCTGGGTCATGGTAACAAAACTTTTGTAGAAGACGTCGAGTGCGGAGGAAGAGGACAACCTGGAAAAAGTAACGGGTTCCCTCGCACATTCATGAGAGACCCATCTTTAGTTTTTAATCAACTTATATTCTAAACAATAAATTATTATATAAAATAAATAAATAAACAAAGACATTGCCTATGTCTAACAAGAAACTATAATGACAAAAAAATAAATGGATTACATAAATAATTTTGCATTGCTACAAAAAGCACAATAATATATAGGAAGTTAAAAATTAAACCTAATAGAGTTATTTTGAAACAAAAATCCCTCATCAACTTCTATTTTCATTCACTTACAAATCGCACAGGAAAAGAGAAGAGTATAACCTTAGACTATTGTGAATCTTGTGAGAGAGAGAGAGTAGCAGTTGTGGGATGAGGGAGAGAGGGGAGAGAGAGAAAGAGAGGGAGTTTTTAATACCCATCGTTCTAACCTAAATTGTAAATTAAATTGTAAATGTACATCTAGGTTGGTGAGTCATTGAAACCAAGTGTTAGTTTAGTTTTGAGGGCACCTGAGAAAGTGTGTGAAGATTGTGCATGAATGAAAGGGTGCATACATTATGCAGTGTTGTGTGCATATGTGTAAGTGCACGAGAATTACCTTGAAGTGTGCATCGAGTCAATTTATATCTATCTATCTATCTATCTATCTATACACACACACACATGTATGTATGGATGTGTGTGTGTGTGTCTATATATATATATGTGTGTGTGTGTGTGTGTGTGTGTATTTGAGGGAGGAGATCATGTGTGGTTATTCAGTTGCTAAGTCGAGATGCAAAAAGACAATTGCGCCTATCCTTGTAAAATGTAATCACACTCAAATTATTAATAAAATATCATCATTACACGTAGAACAATTAGACAAATAGAGAAAAGAGGATAAACTTCATTGGAAAGGGGAAAATGGGGCTCAAGTCCATGGGAATATTTTATTAATATTTTCAAAAAGTATAATTTATGGATATTTATTTATCCTGATGTGACATCTTCAAATATTAAAAACATTTTTGTTTTTAATGTTATTTCTTTGAAAATAAATTTCCATTTATGGAAATTCATATTTGAAATTATGAAGGCATGTAATTATTTTTTTTTGACTGTTAAGCAAGAGTTTGAATTGCCAATTTTCCTTTTTTGACGGACAAATTTATGAGATATATATTTTAATAAATTAAATGTTGGAAACAGGAACAACCAGGTTAAAAGTAGCTAACTATGACTCCATGAGAGGGGAACATGTTTGATTAAACTCATAGCTTATTTTTACAAGTGTCAGAAGTTGTGCTCTATCACTCACATCCCCTTAAAATCATGGATTTGTAAAGTTCCGAATTTACAAGGAAAGAAATGGATGTAAAAAGTCTTAGGCAATGCGAAATGAAATATATACAACATATGTGTGAGGCAGGACACTGCTTAGTATGTTGTGGAGATGAATATTTGTTGTGTAAGAAAAAGTGGTGTTAGGAAAATGATTTTATTAATTGTATAGAAAGACAATGGCTAAGGAGTGAAGCTCAATTTTCCCTTGTGGACTCATGTTCAGGATAGAGGTTGATGAGGACAAGTAATATTGCATGTCATGTATCTATGGTTGGGTGGAACATGGTTGTTCTGTTTGTTTTCTGGCATAATTGTTACATATATGTACCTTTATTTAACTTCTCTTCACTTCAGTTGGATATCGAATTGCTTCTAGCTACAAAATATGATTTATATTGATGTATCTTATTTTTAATGTTGGGTTTATTGAATTGCATGTAGCTATAGAATTTACATGTATGCTACATAATTGAATCTGTATAGATGTATGTGTGTTAGATAAGCTAAATAATCACTTTATGACTCATAGATATCTCAACATGGAATTATATATTCTAGTTATAAATACCGAGAAAGAAGAAAGGGAAAGCTTAAGAAATTCTACATAGTTATACAAAGTCTTAAACTCTGGAAATTGCCACATATAATAGCATGTTTTCTAGATACCCTACAACCATAGAATATTAGAATAATTTATGCATTCTATAGGATGAGAGTGAATCAATGTTTTTATGTCATTTTTGTCATATAAATATGAATACATAAAGTCAAACCTGAGAAAACTCTGATAAACAAGAAAAGTTGCATAATTAAGCAATAAGGAGATAAATTGTATATCAATGCAAATTACGAGTCTTAAGTTACATAAATGCATTGAAAATCAGATAATCCATTTACTTATTCAATGGTTCTTCTCTTTATCTTTATCCTATTATTACAAATAGGTATTTTATACCAGATATATTCTTGCTGATTTAATGAATTTTTTTATTTTTTTTTCACCATAGAAATAATCGATTATAGAGGTTATCCATTGTGGAATTTAAATGATTCTCCTCCTACCTTTTGATAGGTTTGCCAAGGTTATTAACCTTATGATTTTCCTAAGCAACAATACATATACAATTCATATTCATGTAAGAGAAGGTGTTAGAGGATAATCATGTATGCTTATATATATGATATTTGTATATAATATGCGGAACAAACAATTATTGAAAAATATATATCTATATATAGAGGTGGACAAGCCACAAATTTATTGTAAACATGGATATAAAATATCCCAGGCACTTTAACGAAGTAAAATCATCACACGAATATTTGGATACACGTCGAAGTAATTTTCTGATAAATTTCTCCAATTAAACTTTCAATCAAATTACTGTCAAATGATTACTCGTTGAGAAACAAAAGTTAATACACGACAATTTTCCAATGTTCTGGAATAAGAAAATCTATATAAGGGATCCAAAAATGGAACATGAGTACCTTTTATGTGGAATAAAATTTCCTTTCAAAATCGTACTGTATGAGTCCAACCAATGGGAAAGGAGGAAGAGCACTAGTTTAGATATATAGTTATATTGTTTCATTGAGAAAATATTTGAAAGGAGAAAAATGAGAAAATAAAATAAAGAAATGGTGTTAAAATTACTTATCTCTTGTGCGTTTGAATCGACAACTTGTATCATAAGAGAACTCTATCAAATATAATTGCACACTAACCTTTCCTATCTGTTTATGGATGCAACTATTTTACTTGTGTTGTTGAAGCACTCGGTCATGGTAACCAAACTTTTGTAGAATACGTTAAGTGAGAAGGAAGAGGGTGACCTGGAACAACTTATGGGTTCCCTTTCACATTCATGAGAGACCCATCATTAGGTTTTAATCCACTTGTATTCTAAACAGTAAATTATTATATAAAGGAAAAAAAATAAACAAAGACAAAGTCTACGTCTAACAAGAAACTGTAATGACAAAGAAATAAATGGATTACATAAATACTTTTCCATTAAACTTAGAAGAGTTATTTTCAAACAAAAAACCCTCATCAACTTCTATTTTCATTCACTTACAAATCACACAGGCCAAGAGAAGAGTACAACCTTAGACTGTCATGAATCTTGGGAGAGAGAGAGAGAAATGGGGGGAAGAGGGAGGAATGGGGAGAGAGAGAAAGGGAGGAAGTGTGCAATATCCCTAGTTCGAACCCCAATTATAAATGAAATTGTAAATGTACATTTAGGTTGGTGAGTCATCGGAATCAAGTGTTGGTTTAAGTTTGCGGGCACCTGAGAAAGTGCGTGAGGGTTGCACATCAATGGAAGGGTGGATACATTCCATAGTATTGTGTGCACATGAGTAAGTGCATGGGAATTACATTGTAGTGTGCATCGAATCAAGTTATATATATTAAAGATAGTGTAACCTCAACAGTACACTGCAGCTGTACTGGACAGTTGTACTTTCTGTTTTTGTCTTGCTAGAGCCTATTTAGCTCAGCTATTTCCCTTTACATTGTATCTTCTCAGAACTTCTTCAGTACTTCTTCATACATTCAATATACTGTTCTATTCTTTTCTCTCTGCATTTCTCTTTGCCTCACAATTTATCATGGTATCAGAGCTTCAGCAGTAAGCCTCTTCACACAGTCTGGAGAGCAACATGATCCTCACAGCGCAGAGCTTCACGGATATTGAGAGCATGCGACACAGTCTCTTTCACAAGGTTTGGAGAGCCGTCCGTCATACTCTCGAAAGACCCTCGCAGGAAACTTCCACAAGGAAGCAATCCGTCTTACGTTCAAAAGATCAACGTAGGAAGCTTGCAAAGGAAGCAGAGCATACATCACTCGAAAGATCCACGACGAAGAGAACGCAGAAGAAGAAACAATAAAGATTCTTGTAATTTTTCAAGAATCATCAAAGATTCACGAAGAAGATCTGCAGAACGGAAGATCGTTTAAAGAACTCGAAGAAAACGTTCAAAATCGTTAAAGATTGCTGCAGAAGGCATAATTGTTTAAAGTTGTTGCGAAATTCGCTCAAATCTGTCTAAGATTGTAGCAGAAAACGAAGAAATCATGAAATTCTTTCAAATCTTTGAAAGATTCACGAATCTTTCTTCCACAGGTGTAAGGAACGCGTCTCAGGTGAAAAGAACAACCACTGAGGTCGTAAGATTCGTCCTGCGAACGAATCCAGAGTGGGAAACCAGTCCAAAAGGGACGAGGAGAGCGCGGAAAAGGCGAAAGCATTTCAGCCGTCAGATCGTGCGCAAAGGACCGACAGCCGTTGGATCAACAAGAAAGTGCACGAGGTTTAAATCCTCTGCAGCGCCAAGGAATTTTTGACCTGCGAAATCCCGACATCATCTGGACCGTCCATCAAGACACACATGGTGAGATCTCTGCATTTCGTGACTCGTAGGTGTAAAGGTTAGAAGAGATGTCGTGAGAACTCACGAATCGCGAAGCCACGAGTCATTCTGGACCGTTGGATCAAGAAAGATCGTGAACCGTCGATCTTATCACATCGCAAAATCGGTAATCGGGAGTTGGAAGCGCAAAGGTTATTGCACTCCAAAAACTCCGATACGCGATATCGCGAAATCCCGAGAGGACCTGTGAGTCGTTCATGTCAGAGGACAGGTGGCAGCAGATCAACACATCGTCACATTGGCATTTCGGAGTTTGCGGTTTTGAAAGACCATCACAACAGGACTTCGCAACTCGCGAAATCGCGATACGCGAAATAGCGATAAAGTCTCAGCCGTCCATTTGACCGGACACGTGGCAGACATCGAGGAAACCGTCGGTGTTTCAGTATTCGGGGTTTCAAGTTGACAGAGAAATTGTGTCAGTGGAGCATCGCAAGTCACGATATCCCGAGGTTGAATCAGGACCGTCCATCTTTCAAGGACGCGTGGTGTAAATCCGAGGACTCAGGTAAAGTCCCGAAAAGGAGAGAGCCCATTGGCACATCGAGATTCGGCGTTTCGCGAATCCTGAGGACAAGAAACATGAGCACTTCAGAACTCCAAAGTCCGAAATCCCGACAGGAGGTAAACTCCATCGTGGGGCCCAACTGACGTCATCTCATCAAAATTGTGGGATTGGAAATCTCCATAGTGAAATCCCCGATGCAGATCTGAGCCGTCCATCTGTTAGGACGCGTGGCAGAGATCGAGGCTTTCGAAAAATTTCCCGAAAGCAGAGTTCATCGGCATTACGGGATTCAGAAAATCGTGGATCCTAACGACGAGACGTCCTGGGCATTTGAAGTCTCGACTTCGCGAGAAGGGATCAGGTTCATCCATCATAGGAGGATGCGTGTCGTAGATCGAAGCAATCGGGAAAAGTCCTGAAAGGACAACGCCATCGGAAAATTAGAGATCGAGGAATCGAGGAGTCAGAAAAACTAGACATCAGAACTCGCAAAATCCCGATTCACGATATCCCGATAAGATTTGGGCCATCAGATCACAAAAGATCTGGACCATTGCATTGTCCAAAGGCAATTTTTCGTGTTTCGACATTTTGAAAGGAAAAAACGGGAAAAGCTCGTAGTTCTTTAACAGTAAGGCGTGTGGTCACATTGCAAGGAGACTAAAGGCCAATTCAAGCCCGATAAGCTCCCTTCGGCCATCGGCAAATTGGCGCTTCAGCGATCGAAGGTAAATACGAAATTTCCCTCTATTTTTTCGTGCAATTTTTTTTATGGCGTTGTCTAGCAATTTAGGACCAACTCAGGGTCCGATTCAACTGGGGAAGAACTATGAGTTCTGGTCTCTTCGGATGAGATCATTCTTGCAAGCACAAGAGTGTTGGGAACTAGTGGATCTTGGATATGTGGAACCAGATCCAGACACCCTCGCTGCCATGACAAATGCGCAGAGAATTGCTCAGGCAACTCTGAGGACCAAAGAAAATAAAGTGAAATTCTGGATTCAAAATTCTGTGGATGATTCGATTTTCTCGAAAATCACAGGCGCTAGTACTTCAAAACAGGCCTGGGACATCCTTAAATCTTCCTACCAAGGAAATGACAGGGTCAAAACAATGAAACTGCAGTCCTTGTGGACGCAATTCGAGACTTTAAGGATGACAGAGTCCGAAACTGTGGATCAGTTCATGACCAGAGTCATGGGAATTGTGAACCAGATCAGACTGACTGGTGAAACCATCACTGATCAACCCATTGTTGAGAAAAATCTCAGAAGCTTACCCAAGAAATTTGAAATGGTTGTAACAGGAATCCTTGAATCCAAGGATCTGTCAAGATTTTCAATAGATGAATTAATTGGTTCCTTGGTTACACATGAGACAAGACTGCATCTCACATATGAGTCACTCTCCAATGCTTTCAAAACTCAATTCTCCTTCAGCAGAGGGAGAGGCAGAGGAAAAATAAGAGGTCACCAAGGAAGAGGGAGGAATCCAAGTTACTCTCACTCCAGTGGAGGCAATAGATAACAATATCCGAATCAAAATTTCCAAGGTCAAAGACATCAACAACAAAATCAACATCAGAATTTCCAGCCTCAAAGAGGCAGAGGGAGAAGATCAAATGACAAATCAAGCATACAATGCTATTATTGCAAAAAGTATGGGCACTATGAATCTGAATGCAGGAAGAAAAAAGCAGATCAACTCTCAGGCAGAGGACATGTGTCAAATCTTACGGGAGACACCTCAAGAGGTATGTTTCTCTCATGCCACAAGACTGAAGAACAATCTAAAGATCTCTAGTTTCTAGATAGTGGATGCAGCAATCACATGACAGGTAACAAAGAATTACTTTCATGCATTGATTCATCAATATCATCTGATATTACACTTGGAAATGATTATTTAGTCAAATTTCAAGGAAAAGGAACTGTACCTATTCTTACTAAACATAATGTAAAGAAAGACATATACAATGTCTATCATGTTCCAGATTTAAAACATAATTTGCTAAGTGTAGGACAGCTCATTGAACATGGCTATAAGGTACTTTTTGAAGGAACATCTTGTAAGATATATGACAAAATCCCAAGCAGAAAATTAATTTCTGAAATCCATATGACTGCAAATAGGATGTTTCCCCTTACCCTCAGAACTGCAAATCTGAGTCAACCATATGCACAGAGTGCATCAACCCTAAATGAAACAATGGTTTGGCATACAAGATTTGGACATTTACCATTTCAGAGTCTAAGTCTTCTTCAGAAGAACTCCATGGTCAAAGGTATACCTATCTTTAAAGAGAAAATTCCCCCATGTGAGTCTTGCATACTTGGGAAACATAAGAGAACTAGTTTTCCATAGTCTTCCAATCAAGCCAAACAACATCTTGAACTTGTTCACACTGACCTATGTGGACCAATGCAAACAGAGTCAATAGGTGGTAGTTTTTACTTTCTAACGTTTATTGATGATTTCAGCAGAAAAATATGGATCTATTTTCTCAGACACAAGTGTGAAACTTTTGTAAAATTCAAAGAATTCAAGGCAGAAGCTGAAAAAGAGAGTGGAAAATATATCAAAGCACTCAGGTCAGATGGAGGAGGAGAATACAACTCCAGAGAATTTGCAAATTTCTGCAAATCTCAAGGCATCATCATGCAAACAACAACCAGATATACTCCACAACAGAATGGAGTGGATGAAAGGAAAAATTAGACAATAATGAATATGGAAAGAACACTTCTTAAAGAGAAACACTTGTCAAGTACTTTTTGGGCTGAAGCAGTAGCATGCTCATTTTATCTCCTGAATAGATCTCCAACCACGAGTCTAAAGATGAAAGTTCCCCAAGAAGCATGGAGTGGGACAAAGCTCAATGTAGCTCATCTAAGGACATTTGGATGCATAGCATATGCTCACATACCTTCCGAATGAAGGAAGACGCTTGATGATAGAAGTGAGAAATGTATTTTCACTAGATATAGTGAAACATCTAAAGCTTACACGCTTTACAATCCAATCACCAAGAAATTAATTCTCAGCAGAGATGTACAATTTATGGAAAATAAATTCTGGAATGATTAAGAAAATTAGCAAGTGGACAGTCAAACTCCATTCCTGCCAAGTTCTGAAAACACAAAAAATTCAGAACAACAAGTACCTCAAAATATTCTTCCAAGATTGCAAGTACAAAGACAACCTGAACACTCTCAGGATAACTCAACTTCGAGCAGAGAATCATTCTCTGAACCACAGAATCAGAGAACTCAAAGTTTGAGAGAAATCCATCAGCAGTTGGATGACTTTGAACAACACAATCTTTTTGCTTTAATGTCATGTCAGCCTACATCCTTTAAGGAAGAAGCTAAGGAGCCACATTGGGTTCAAGCCATGAACCAAGAAATTGACTCCATTGAGAAGAACAAGACATGGGATCTTGTTGATTTGCCAATTCATAAGAAAAGTATTGGTGTCAAGTGGGTTTACAAAACTAAACTCAATGAAAAAGGGCAGATTGAAAATCACAAGGCCAGACTTGTTGCCAAAGGATTCTCACAACAACCAGGTACTGATTATGGTGAAACTTTTGCTCCAGTAGCAAGATTAGACACTGTAAGAACTCTATTGGCCATAGCAGCACAACACAAATGGCAAGTATATCAGATGGTTTTCAAGTCAACATTCTTGAATGGTTTCTTAGAAGAAGAAGTTTATGTCGATCAACCACCTGTATTTGAAGTCCAAGAGCACCCAACCAAAGTATATCGGTTGAATAAAGCCTTGTATGGCTTAAAGCAAGCTCCAAGAGTGGTTTCAGCAGAAGCCAAAATGAACCAACTCTTTACACCAAAACAGATCAGCACAGTAAAATTCTAATTGTATGTTTATATGTTGATGACATGATCTACACAGGAAATCTTGAGTTAACAGATTTCAAACATGCCATGCAATCTGAGTTTGAGATGACAGATCTTGGCATAATGAAATATTTTTTAGGGATTGAGGTTCATCAATCAACCAAAGGCATTTTTGTTTGTCAGCAAAAGTATGCATCAGACATCATCAAAATATTTCGCATGGAAAGATGCAATCCAGTAGAAACCCCCATACCATTAGGCACAAAATTGAGCAAGAATGATGAAGGTCCTACTGTGGACTCTACTTTATACAAAAGTTTAGTAGGCAGTTTGTTGTATCTTATAGTAACTAGGCCTGACATTATGTATGCAACCAACCTTGTTTCCAGATTCATGGAATCACCAAAAGATTCTCATTGGAAAATGGCAAAACGAATTTTGAGATATGTAGCAGGAACAATAAATTTCGGTTTATGGTACACTAAATCTGATAGTAATCAACTCTCTGGTTACACAGATAGTGACTTTGCAGGCAGCCTAGATGACAGGAAAATCACATCAGGATATGTTTTTCAACTGGGCATGAACCTGATTTCATGGGCATCAAAGAAGCAGCCAATTGTATCAATATCTTCTACAGAGGCAGAGTATGTAGCTTCTACCTCATCTTCATGTCAAGCTGTATGGCTGAGAAGAATATTGATAGACATGACACATACAGAAAAGGATCCAACTCCTATTTTCTGTGACAATACATCTACAATTGCTTTATCCAAGAACCATGTGTTTAACAAGAAAAGTAAACACATTGACACTCGGTTTCATTTCATATGCGAGCTAGTCAATAATGAGGATATTGCACTAAAATTTTGTGGTACACGAGATCATCTTGCTGATATCTTTACAAAGCCACTAGGAAAGTCAGTTTTTGATTTTCAGAGACAACACTTATGCATAGTCAGTGCTGATGATTGTAACTGTTGAGTTTAAGAGGGAGTATTAAAGATAGTGTAACCTCAACAGTCTGACTGAATGTACTGGACAATTGTACTTTCTATTTTTGTCTTTCTTGAGCATATTTAGCTCAACTATTTCCCTTTACATTGTATCTTCTCAGAACTTCTTCAGTACTTCTTCATACATTCAATATATTGTTCTATTCTTTTCTCTCTGCATTTCTCTTTGCCTCACAATTTATCAATATATATGTATATATATACATATACATACATACATATGTATGTATGCATGTATGTATGTATGTTTGTGTGTATGTATATGTATATGAGGGTGGAGATCCCATGTGGTTATTTGGCTATTGAGTGGAGACGCAAAAATGCTAGTGCTCCTATCCTTGTAAAATGTAATCACACTCAAATTATTCATAAAATATCATCAGTACGCCTAGAACAATCAGAAAAAAGAGACAAGAGGCCAAACTTGATTGAAAAAGGAAAAATTAGGCTTGATTCCAAGGGAATATTTTATTAATATTTTTTTTTTGTTTGTTAATTTGTGCGGGACCTGTTGGCTACGCGATTAACCCGTGGCTTGAGAAACCGTGACTCAGGGGCATCTAAGCCGTCAAAATCACCTGGGGATCGCACCCGGTCTGAGCCACACCAACCCTTAACATGGTTGGATTTTTTGTCCCCGCAGGTTTCGAACCGGTGACTTTAACATCACGGAGTGGCTTAACAACAGACTCCGTCACCGACTGTCCTACACCTCGGGGACTATATTTTATTAATATTTTCAAAATGTATAATTTGTGGATATTTATTTATCCTAATGTGACATCCTCAAATACTATTTTTTTATCTTATTTTAATGTTATTGCTTCGAAAAAAAAATTCCATTTAAGGAAATTCATCTTTGAAATTATGAAGGCATGCAATTATTCTTTTTGTGACTGTTAAGAAAGTGTTTTACCTGCCAATTGTCCTCTTTTGATGGACAAATGTATGATAAAGATATTTTAATAAATTAAATGTTGGAAAGAGGTGGAACAACTAGGTTAAACGTAGCTGACTATGACTCCATGAGAGGGGAACATGTTTGATTAAACTCATAGCTTATTTTTACAAGTGTCAAAAGTTGAGTTCTATCACTCAAATCCCTTAAAAATCATGGATTTTTAAAGCTTTGAATTGACAAGGAGGGAAATGGATGGAAAAATTCCTAGGCAATGAGAAATGAAATATATATACAACATATGTGTGAGGTAGGACGCTGCCTAATATGTTCTGGAGATGACTATTTGTTGTGTGAGCACAAGTGGTGTTAGGAAAATGAATTTTTGAACTGTATATAAAGACAATGGCTAACGAGTGAAGCTCCATTTTCCCTTATGGAGTCACGATCAAGATAGGGGGTGATGAGGACAAGTAATATTGCATGTCATGTATCTAGGGTTGGGAGGAATATGGTTGTTCCATTTTTTTTTTGGCATAATTGGTACATATATGGACCTTTACTTGAATTCTCTTCACTTTGCTTGGATATATAATTGCTTATAGCTACAAAATCTGATCTATATAAATGTATCTTATTTTTAATGTTGGGTTTATATATTTTCATGTAACTATAGAATTATATGTATTCTACATAATTGAATTTGTATAGATGTATGTATTACAAAAACTAAATAGTCACTTTATGATTCATATATATTTCAACATAGAATTATATATTATAGTTATAAATCCTGAGAAAGGAAAAGCTTAAGCAATTCGACATAGTTATACAAAGTCTTAAAATTTAGAAATTGCCACATGTAGTAGCATGTTTTCTAGATACCCTACAACCATAGAATATTAGAATAATTTATGCATTTTATAGAATGAGAGTGAATTAGGGTTTTTCTGTCATTGTTGTTGTATAGATATGAATATATAAAGATAAAGTTGGGAAAATTCTGGCAAACAAGAAGAGCTGCAGAATTAAACAATTAGAAAATAAATTGTATATCAATGCAAATTGTCAATGTTAAGCTACATCAATGCATTGAAAATCAGATAACTTGTTTACTTATTCAACAATTCTTCTTCTTATATTCGTCCTATTATTACACATAGGTATTTTATATCTGATATATTCTTGTTAATTTAATGAGTTTTTTTTTTTTTTTTTTTTT
>ML779250.1:698909-714675 GCA_009831015.1 Picea engelmannii | reverse complement strand
GATATATAGCTATATTGTTTCCTTCAGAAAATCTTTGAAAGGAGCAAAATGAGAAAAGAAAATAAATAAATGGCGTTAAAATTACTTATCTCTTGTGGGTTTGAGTTGACAACTTCTATCATAAGTGAACTCTGTCAAATATACTTGCACAATAAACTTTCCTATATGTTTATGGATGCAATTGTTTTCCTTGAAATATTGAAGTGCTCGGTCTTGGTAACCAAACTTTTGTAGAAGTCGTTGAGTGTGGAGGAACAGGGAGACCTGGAACAAATAATGGGTTTCCTCACATATTCATGAGAGACTTGTCCTTAGGTTTTAATTCACTTATATTCTAAATAGTAAATTATTATATAAATGAAAAAAGTAAACAGAGACAAAGTATACATCTAACAAGAAGATGTAATGACAAAGATATAAATTGATTACATAAATACTTTTCCATTTCTACAGAAAGAACAATAATATATAGGAAGTTCAAAATTAAACCTAACATAGTTTTTTTGAAAAAAAAAATCACTCATCAACTTCTATTTTCAATCACTTAAAAATCGCATAGGCCAAGAGAAGAGTACAACCTTAGACTATAGTGAATCTTGAGAGAGAGAGAGAGAGAGAGAGAGAGAGAGAGAGAGAGAGAGAAGCAGTGGGGGAAATTAGGGAGGGTGGGGGAGAGAGAGAAAGATAGGGAGTTTGTAATACCCCTAGTTCGAACCCCAATTGTAAATGTACATTTAGGTTGGTGAGTCTTGAAACCAATTGTTGGTTTAGTTTTGTGGCCACCCAAGAAAGTGCATGAGGATTGCACATCAATAGAAGGGTGCATACATTCCATAGTGTTGTCTACACATGAGTAAGTGCATGGGAATTACCTTGAAGTATGCATTGGATCAAGTTATATATATATATATATATATATGTTGTGTGTGTCTATAGATATATATATGTATATGTATATGTATTTGAGGGTGGAGATCCTGTGTGGTTATTGGGATGATGAGTCGAGATGCAAAAAGGCTAGTAGGTCTATCCTTGTAAAATGTAATCACACTCAAATTATTAATAAAATCTCATCACTACAATCAGACTGAAAGATACAACAGGATAAACTTGATTGAAAAGGGAAAACTGTGGCTTAAGTCCAAGGGAGTATTTTATTCATATTTTAGAAAAGTATAATTTGTGGATATTTATTTATCCTAATCTGACATCCTTAAACATATTTTTTATTTTAATGTTATTTATTTAAAAACAAATTTCCATTTATATGGAAATTCATATTTTACAGTATGAATGAGTGTAATTATTTGTTTTGTGACTATTAAACAAGAGATTGACTTGTCAATTATCCTCTTTTGATGGAAAAATGTATGAGACAAATATTTTAATAAATTAAATGTTGGAAATAGGTGGAACAACGAGGTTAAAAATAGTTCACTATGACTACATGTTTAATTAAACTCATAGATGATTTTTACAAGTGTTAGAAGTTGAATTTTATCACTGACATCCCCTAAAATTCATGGATTTGTAATGATGTGAATTTCCAATGAGGGAAATGGATGGAAAAAGTCTTAGGCAATGAGAAATGAAATATATTCAACATATGTGAGAGGCAGGATGTTGCTTAGTATGTTGTGGAGATGACTATTTGCTGTGTGAGCACATGTGGTGTTAGAAAAATGATTTTTTGAACTCTATTGTAACAACCTCCCATTTAGTTACGACTTCAAGCCTCACATAACATGTGCAATTTTTTTATTTTTATTTTTTGTGTGTGTAGGAAGGTAAACATGACATTATGCTCAACAATGCAACATGACAATGAATCCCACACAAGAAACTCATGCAACACCCACATAACGACCTAACAAGAATAAGAATAACTACCAGCCTGTCCTACCCTGCAATGGTTAGGACCTCCAAGACACATACGCAACGCTCAAGCCCAGGTTCCCATGATTTTGACCATTTAAGGTTTGAGGGCACGACTGTTCTGAGGAACAAGGAGGCGTCTACATCCCACCCGACACAAGCAGACCAAAACTCAATATGCTAAGTCAACAACATCAATGATGATCAAGGCACAATAGTGTTTTATGAATCAATCACACATTACATAAATTCCAAGGTGCAAGAGAATTCGATTACTAAATCCATCATAAAACGACATAATTTTGTGCACAAATTCTAGTATAAACTTACAATTCGATCATGCGTCAGCATCTCCTAATGGTGCAAGAGTAACCTACTTGATTTTAACAGCGCTAAGAGAACAATTACATAATCAACCATGCTTATCATTTATTCATGATGCAATGCAACTATCCAATTAATTCAAGGCACAAGTGAATTAAGAGCTACATAACCATGACTCCAACATTTCTCAATTCAAACTTTAATAATTATACGATCCAATTGGGCATTCAAATTTTATCCAATTCTCAACCTACTAGCCATTAACATTAATTGAAACATTACTAAAATAAAGTAGCTTGCCACGATTAAACGCTAACTCAAACAAGGTGGACTGCGGTTATGAAACATTAGATTGATTGCTATTATTAACCACTAACTAAAACAAGTAGATTGTTGTTGATGTTGTAGCATTGGTAACATACATCTAATATTGTTTCAATATAGGCTTACTTTCTTTCTACATTAACATATACTATCCTATGTACATATGAAAGGGGAGCAACCTCGAAGGAAAAATAAATGAAAGTTTTTAAAGGTAATTGACCATCTAACTATCCTCAACATAAACATAAGATAGTAGGATAATAATGTAACATGAATCTAAGCATAAAATAAAAATATGATTATGAAGGAGATGAGATGTATATATCGCTTTCGCCTTAGTTTATTTATCAATTTAAAATTGATATGAAATTGAACCATAACTCTTGAGAGCACATATGCATCTCCATTTATGTTCCTTGTAGATAGTCCGAGTTTAAGAATATTCATTATTTTTTAACATTTTCCACAATTGTAGGATTTTCAGTTGGTTTGTAGATGTTTCTAGCATTTTTGCCATTTACAAGTGATTTCTGATGATTTGAGTTTTATTTTGATAGCATTCCAGGTCGGATAAAGATGCTTGAGAATTTTCTTTAAGGTTGGTCTCTATGGAATGGTTGAATTAGATTATGTCATTTCTTAAACTTTGAACAGTAGAATGAAAATTGGAAACATATCCTTAACCACTACTTCTTAAACACTGTCCGAGTTTTTCAGCAAAACAAAGGGGGCGTAAACAGCCAGAGGGCGTTAATTCTGGTAAATCGGGTGTGAAAATTAAAAAACAATAACTGTGCAAGAGAATCCATGTCAGTCAATCGTGGTTGAATTCTGGGCAAAATCGCTGGCAGAGAATCAAAGATGGCAGGGAGATCGTAGAGAACACTCCACCAGTAAATTTCATGGTTAACGATAGTAACAATCACATTTAATTTAGTTGGTGGAATGCGTTAGTTGCAACCAATAACCATATGTGATAAGTGCATACAATACTATATTGCAACACGTGCAAATGATGGGCTTGCGTCATGCATACACGCATATAGTACTAGATGTTGATCATTGTAGTTATATGATATTTTATGTGGATCGTTGGAGTAAAAGCAGTGAGATAATTTTCAATAACCAAATCGGAGCATCCGATGCATTCCAACGCAATAGAAATACCAAAAGGAGAGATCACCAGAGACCATTTAGGATAGTAAGAAACACATGTGGGATCACACAATCATTGCACAACCAATCATTCGTGGGCAACCTTTACACCCTTCTAATGCATAAAGAAATACACAGTCAACCAAAGGTTCAACACGCCCAGGTGCGATGGTTTCAAAATATTTTCTTCTCCCAGGGTACCCAACAACGCAACGAAGATAAACAGAGTAAATTTCCTTGAGAAAAAAAAAGGCATGAGGATAAACCATCCCAACACACAGATACAGAGCAGTGGGTCAATTTGAAAGGAATAAAAACCTCAAAAATCACAAGCCACAAAAATTTCTGTAGACCGGAATCGTTAAAATGTTTTTCATTAAATCATAGCAATTGCAGGCCAAAAAAAATTAAGTCGACTGATAGGAATATCAAACCCCCTCCCCTTTTTTTATTCCAGCAAGTAATTTACAAGGACGTAGACTGGGAAGGGAGTCAGTTTTGCGTTTCTAGGATACCAATACCATGCTGATTTAAGAATTTCATCTAAGAACAACATTGCGTTAAAATTGATCCATCCAAATATACACACGGGGTAAAATGGGATAGCAACGAGATAAAAACAACCGAGGATGAAGAAACACTTTTCCCGTAATCAATTGGCAGAGTTAGATAAAAAAAAAATGCATCGGGACACACGACAAACCTTTAGCCAAGGACAACAATAGAGGTAGAAGGATGAGTTCGTCCTTCACTTCACCATCCTCGCACAGAAAAGAAGGGCATTGAGATCCATAGGTCTTTTAACAGTAAGGCGATGACAGTAGATCAATCTCCTGGCCGACTGCTCAGGCGAGGACTGACATGCTAGGGATGAAAATCAAAACAATTGCATGGGTCATAGTCAACGACAGGGCTATCGAGTCATGCGGGGATGAAGGCCATGGGAAATCAATCAACCAAACAATCAACTAGGCTAAGAAAAAGGGGTCTGCTATCAATCTAAACATCTCATCCATTTACAATCAACATGTAGATCTAGGCATAAGTCCTAATGCATTCCACTCTACAACATAAGAAGAGTGTACTGTTGCCTGATCGCCCGCTTCGAATGACATCATGCGCTCTGTGCAACTCCCGCTCATCGACCGTCGAGACCTCACCGGTACCTCCCAGCCAATGCTATGGGTACTCTTCTTTCCCCTTAGCCCCCCCAGCTGCAAAGAGGCCACACACACTATCCAAAGGTTACGTCTAACTCCCAACTCGCCTCGCAAGGCCAAGATACCACTCCTCTTTGAGCTTTGTATCCCAACTCCCACAAGTAAATCAGTCAAGTCGATATTTCTGCAGCGTAACGTTACACAAACAGAAGATGATCCAACCTCCATCACCTTCCTTCTTTATATACAGTTTCATGGTTCCTTACTTTCCAAATTTCTTTTTTACTTAAGTTTTTATAATAAAAATACTAAAAATTCTTCTCCGTACAAGTGTCACCCATCCCCTCCATTCCTCCATTATTTAATTTCTTTTTAAATTAATTAACTATCTTATTTCCCTCACCCACCTAGAGTTACTCCTAGAATCACTCCTAGGTGTCCCCAAATTCCCTTACAGGTTTTAAAGGCTTTCCCTATTGTGAAATTGCTAATTCAATTTAAAATTAGAAAGCTCTTAAATGTAGATTCTTTACTAAGTTGACTTCCCGTTTTTTCCCTTTTTATGTTACCTCTTTTCCCTAGTTTCCTTTTTTTTTTTTTTTTCCCTCTTTCCCCTTTTACTTAGAACTCAAAAGGCAGGTGTGGAATTTAACCCCTTTTTCCTTTTATCATTAAATTATTATATTTTAAATTATCAAAAGGTAAAACAATTAATTCCCTCTTTACATTTTATAACCACATATTTTATTATCATCATTCTTTTTGAATAAATTAATTTCTTACTCCCTTCATGTTACAAGATTTTAAGAAGATCATATTTATCATTTAAGTTGTTTTTAATTTAATTATTATTATTTATTTATTTAATTATTTATTTTTTAAAGGTAGAATAAATTTTACCACTAGCGTAATTTAGACTTAAACCTTAGATTTTGTACTTAGCGACAATTAATTAGGGAAATTGTTTTAAAAATACTTAACACATTATTTGTATTAGGGCCATATAGGTTCATCCCTCTATCATCAACAACACAACGTACCCTTCAAGACGCACTAGGTGCTCCAAGGGTGCCACTCGCCTCATCTGTTCCTTTGCACGACTTGCCCTTTAGGACGCACTATGTGCTCCAAGGGTGCCACTCGCCTCTTGACTAATTTGGTAGACATCAATAACCCCTTGAGTCAACACTCTACGAGGTGAACTTGTGGGAGACTAAGGGTTTCTAATTAATAAGGCCCTCGCCTTATTGCGTGCCCCTTAGAATCATCATGATCGACTGTTGCAGTTTGGCCTCACGACATCGTGGGTCCTCTCAAACTAGGTAATCGTTAACCTATAGTTCGAGCCAGAACGAGAGTGCTAGTAGGCTGTGGCAGGGCTGTTGTCCACACCTCTCCCTCAGCATCTCTGGTAGTCATGTGCGACCCCTTTACTCCATATGTGAGTCTGGTCGACAAGCTATCGTCAACCTGCATCATCAACAAATCATGTCAGAACATATCCTTATCATATCATCTAGCCAGATGCACTAATATCACAGTAAAAACAATCAAACCCCAATGGCACACTCCCTTACTCGATCTGGAGTCAAAGGGGTTCCAACGATGCCTCTGCATCCTCAAGGTCCAAAACCCTGCAAACTCAGTAAAACTGAGTCAATAGCACCTGTCTATGCCAATGTAGTAAAACAACATGTCATCTACCCATAATGCATCATAATCAAAGTCAAAAGTTTTAATAGCATAATAATCTGGATCACTTGCGAGCAAGTGTCCTCAAAGAATAAGTTCGCTCAGTGCGCCAGAGCAGGATGTTACATATAGCCCCTCTTGGTCTAAAATTTGTCCCGAAGTTTCATAGTATAAATGCCAAAATAAAGTGTATCACAATATCATATGTCTATCTATCAAATAAAAATGGAAACTGCTAGCACATATCATATGCATCCTCCTAGGTCGCCGAGTGTGGACTATAATTATCGCACTGGACCTTGGCCTGATCTACCGTTCGACGTCGTAGTTGTCAAACATGATGATCCAAGATGCGGATCGGCTCAGCCGTGAGCACTCCCTCGTCCAATACCTGGAAGGAACTCATGTCAATAACATGTGTAGGATCACTAATATAATGTCTCAAAACAGATACATGAAAAACATCGTGCATACGCCTCAAAGAATCAGGAAAGGCTAGTCGATAGGCCATGGGACCCTTTCTCTCCACAATATCGAAAGGTCCCACGAACCTAGGAGAGAGTTTAGCTCCCTTCCCAAACTTGATAGAACTCTTATGCGGTTTAAACCGCAAGAAGACTCGATCGCAGACCTCGTAACTATGGTCGACACAGTGTGCATCGACATAACTCTTCTGTTGATCCTGCGCTTCTTTGATACTTTGTCTTATTGTTTGCATTTTTTCTTCCATTTCTTGGATCGATTCTGGTCCCACCAGGACCCTATCCTGAAGCCGATCCCAACTCAAGGGCGTCTGACATGGTTTCTTGTAAAGAAACTCGAAAGGCGCCATCTTAATGGTGCTCTGGTAACTGTTGTTGTAAGCAAACTCCACTAGTGGCAAGAATTCTTCCCATCGCTTTTGTTGGTACATCACGTACATGTGCAACATGTCCTCCAAGGTTTGATTTGTTCGTTTTGTTTGCCCATCAGTCTCTGGGTGATACACAGTATTAAAGTTAAGTTGGGTTCCCAAGGCCTCTTGGAAACTTGTCCAAAATCATCCAGTAAACACCAATCCTTGATCAGATATAATCCTCTTAGGCACGCCATGCAGCCTCACAATCTCACTGATTAAAACTCTAGCTATGTCAGGTGCCTGATATGTCATACGCACAGGAATAAAGTGAGCACTCTTTGTCAGAGTGTCTACTACTACGAAAATCGAGTCATGTCTCCTCGCCGTTAGTGGAAATCCAACAATGAAATCCATCGAAATAAACTCCCATTTCAATTTGAGAATAACATGTGGTTGTAGTAATCCTGTTGGGTGTGTATGTTCAGCCTTTACCTGCTGACATTCTAGACATCTAGCCACATAGTTGACTATGTCTGCCTTCATTCCCTTCTAGAAGAATAAGGTTTTAAGGTATGATCTCATCTTCGTGACTCCCGGGTGAGCCATGTAAACTGCTCTATGAGCCTCACTCAGGATCAACATCCTCAACTCATCGTTCGGTGGTACGTAGAACCAATTTTTAAATCTCAATAAACCGTCGCTATCAAACGAAAATCCTGCAAATCATTGTACCATCATTGTGTTTTGTCCAATAAAACCCTCGACCTCCTTGTACCAGTCATCGTTACACTGTAAGGTTAGAATATTTTCACATAGATTCGTCCAAAGAGGCAACACCGAAAAGATGTGTGGTCTCTGACTCAAAGCATCCGCTACTCGGTTCACTGTTCCTTTTATGTAAGTAATCTCGAAATCGTATTCGCTAAGCAATTCCGACCAATGTCATTGTCGTGTGTTCAGGTCACTTTGCGTAAATATGTGTTGTAGTTTACAATGGTCAGTCTTTAGTTCAAATTTTTGTCCAACAAGGTAGCGTATCCAAACCTTCAAGGCATATACGATGGCTAACAACTCCAAATCGCACGTTGCATAGTTCTACTCATGCCTTCTCAATTTCCTCGAAATGTAAGCGATTACTTGTTCGTCTTGCATCAAGACTCCGCCTAAGCCTTCCTTGGATGCGTCAGTGCATACCAGGAATTCCATGTCCACATCAGGGACCTTTAGTATTGGTGTTGTTGTCAACGATTCCTTGAGCCTCCAAAATGATTCCATGCATTTCTCGGTCCATACAAACTTCTTATTCTTCTTCTGCAACTCTGTGATCGGACTTGCTATCTTCGAATATACCTTGATGAACTGTCGATAGTATCTGGCTAAACCCATGAAGCTACGCACTTTCGGGACATTCGTCGGTGCAGGCCATTCCATGATAGCCTCGACCTTTGTTGGATCCACGAAGATGCCTTTGTCGGAGATGACATGCCCTAAGTAGTGAATCTTTGATTGATAAAAAGATCATTTACACAACTTCTTGTACAATTTGTGCTCTCGCAGACACTGCAGTACCAAGCACAAGTGCTCGTCATGCTCCTTATTCATCCGAGAGTAAATCAAAATATCGTCAATCAACATATCGACGAACTTGTCCAAGTACTCGTGGAACACCCCGTTCATCAAACTCATAAATACCCCTAGGGCGTTTGTCAATCCAAACGGTAAAACTATAAACTCGTAATGTCCAAACCTCGTCTTAAAGGCGGTCTTAGGGACATCATCCTCCTTGATCCATAACTGGTGACACCCTGATCGCAAATCGATCTTGGATAACACCATCGCACCCTTCATTTGATCGAATAGATCATCGATTCTCGGCAATGGATACTGATTCTTGATTGTGGCCTTGTTCAGTTGAAGGTAGTCAATGAAAAGCCTCCACAATCCATCCTTCTTTCGTATGAAAACAATAGGTGCAAACCACAGTGACACACTAGGATGTATCAGTCCCAGGTCCAACAAATCCTTCAGTTGCATTTTCAACTCTTGTAACTCCGGGGTCGACATCCGAAAAGGTGTTCTTACTGTCGGTTCATTCCCCGATTTTAGATCTATGGTAAACTCTAATTCCCTCTCCAGCGGCATCCCAGGTAACTCCTCTGAAAACACGTCCGCAAACTCTCACCACCAGAAGGTGTTCCAGAGCTTCCGCTACTCCCTTCTCGTTTAACACAAGGATCGCATAAAGCTTGCACCCCTTGCACATACTCCTTCGTAGCTGTAAGGAAGAGATGAACCTCAGGGAAACTCCATGGTTCCATCCTACAATCACTCATGTTTGTCCCTCATCATCGACCAAGCTCAACCATTTTGTCTTACAGTTGAGTATCGCCTCATGCGATTCCAACCAGTCCATACCAATCACGATGTCATAAGATCCTAAGATCGTGACGTACAGGTTGGCCCTTGTGAAAACTCTCCCAGGTTAAGGATAGTTCTCGTAACCTTTCCTCCAACCTTTTGATTGGCTCTGGAAGCCATCTCCATGAAGCTAAACTCATCCTGTTTGACTGCCTTTACCTTAATCCTTTTTAGTGTTGCACCAAAAATGAAACTCTCGGTGGCACCGGGATCTATCAAAATACCAAGGGTCTGGTCAGCGACGGTACTTGTCGTCTCAAGCACAGTCGACTGGTGCTCTGCCTAGTGGTTATTCACCACTGCATGTATCCGATGGGCCTTTCCCATATCTCCCACGATAGTAGGTCTGGTTGATCTGGACACTCTAGTCCTCTCCACAGGGCTGTCGCACTGGTAGTGTGGCTCCCCACATGTCTAACACCCCTTCTTTGGCCGAGTAGTCCTAGTACCCGAAGTAGAAGATGATGGCCCACCGGCCTGGAACCCTGGTCTATTCTTCTAAACAGGCCTAAACTGTTGATGCTGCGTTCGACGCTGCTGCTGATGCTGTTGTCCCCGATAAGGTGTCCGCTGCTGAGGTGTCGGTCGTCGAGGTGTAGTGAAAGTTGATCCCCTCTGGAAGCCACGATATCTCGACATATGTCTGGCTGGTGTCTGATGTTGTTGTGCTCCAGATGAAACCTTCCCTGTTGGTCTCTCTAGAGTCTTGGTCTGACCCCTGCTGATAAGCTCCTCCTTTGCTATGAGGGCCTTCTGGATGACATCATACAAGGTTTGAGGCATCAAAATCATAACCTTTGCACACAGGTTGCCATTAAGGATGAACACGAACCTATTGACCTTAAGTTTCTCAGTGTTAAGGTGCGTAGCATACTGGAGCAGCGCCATAAAATGGGCCTCGTACTCGGGAACCATACAACCTCCCTGTCGTAAGGCGTTGAACTCATTGAGCTGACGCTCAATGAATTCCTCTGAAAGATACCTCTCTCGGAACCATTCCTCGAACATTTCCCATGACACATCTTCGACGACCATGTTCAACTATGGTAGGACCGTCTTCGACCATAGAAGAGCGCTGCCCTTCAGTTGAAATACCACCATGCATACCTTCATGTTGGAGGTATAATTACGAAGTCCAAAGCACATCGCCATGTTCTCCAACCATGCCTTGGTGGTTGCACCGTCCGGGGCACCAAAGAACTCAGGAAATTTGACCTTCTCGAGTTCATGGTGAATACTACCAGTACCGATCTAAGCGCATGGCAGAACTTCAATGGGTGCCGACGCCCTGGCCTCATCTCTGTAAAAATGGCTAATCAGTGCCTCAGACATGTGATGAAAATATCTCATCATTACGACTACATCACCAACTTCTATTCGCTCTTGTTCGAGAACTTGCTCGTCTCCCTAGGGGTTAGACCCCTTAGGTGTGGATGCTACTGGAGGTGTTGTGCCTCCTCCCCTAGCACCCCGTCGTCTGCCTCCACGGCGTCCTCTAACTATGATTACCTACACGCACACAAGTCAACTCGATTAGCAACAGTATAATCAATCACATCAACGAAATTCGTAGCGATCCCAAGTCATGGGTTGAACTTGGCTCTGATACCATATGTAACAACCTCCCGTTTAGTTACAACATCAAGCCTCACATAACATGTGCAATTTTTTTATTTTTTTTTGTGTGTGTAGGAAGGTAAACATGACATTATGCTCAACAATGCAACATGACAATGAACCGCATGCAAGCAACTCACACAACACCCACATAACGACCTAACAAGAATAAGAATAACTACTCGCCCGTCCTACCCTACAATGGTTAGGACCTCCAGGACACATAAGCAACGCTCAAGCTCGGGTTCCCATCGATTTTGACCATTTAAGATCTCAGGGCTGGCGATTGTTCTGAGGAACAAGGAGGCGTCTACATCCCACCTGACACAAGCAGACGAAAACTCAATATGCTATGTCAACAACATCAACGATAATCAAGGCACGATAGTGTTCTATGAATCAATCACACATTACATAAATTCCAAGGTGCAAGAGAATTTGATTACTAAATCCATCATAAAATGACATAAGTTCATGAACAAATTCTATTATAAACTTACAATTCGATCATGCGTCAACATCTCCTAATGGCGCAAGAGTAACCTACTTGATTTTAATAGTGCTAAGAGAACAATTACATAATCAACCATGCTTCTCATTTATTCATGACACAATGCAACTATCCAATTAATTCAAGGCGCAAGTGAATTAAGAGCTACATAACCATGACTCCAACATTTCTCCATTCAAACTTTAATCATTATACGATCCAATTGGGTATTCAAATTTTATCCAATTCTCAACCTACTAGCCATTAATATTAATTGAAACATTACTAAAATAAAGTAGCTTGCTACGATTAAACGCTAACTCAAACAAGGTGGACTGCAGTTATGAAACATTAGATTGATTGCTATTATTAACCACTAACTAAAACAAGTAGATTGTTGTTGATGTTGTAGCATTGGTAACATACATCTAATATTGTTTCAATATAGGCTTACTTTCTTTCTACATTAACATATACTATCCTATGTACATATGAAAGGGGAGCAACCTTGAAGGAAAAATAAATGAAAGTTTTTAAAGGTAATTGACCATCTAACTATCCCCAACATAAACATAAGATAGTAGGACAACAATGTAACATGAATCTAAGCATAAAATAAAAATATGATTATGAAGGAGATGAGATGTATATATCGCTTTTGCCTTAGTTTCTTTATCAATTTAAAATTGATATGAAATTGAACCATAACTCTTGAGAGCACATATGCATCTCGATCTATGTTCCTTGTAGACAATCTGAGTTTAAGAATATTCATTATTTTTTAACATTTTTCATAACTGTAGGATTTTCAGTTGGTTTGGAGATGCTTCTAGCATTTCTGCCATTTACAGGTGGTTTTTAACGATTTGAGCTTTATTTTGATAGCATTCCATGTCGGATAAATATGCTTGAGAATTTTCTTTAAGGTTGGTCTCCATGCAATGGTTGAATTAGATTATGTCATTTCCTAAACATTGAATAGTAGAATGAAAATTGGAAACATATCCTTAACCACTACTTCTTAAACATAGTTCGAGTTTTTTAGCAAAACAAAGGGGGCGTAAACAACCAGAGGGTTTTAATTCTAGTAAACTGGGTGTGGAAATAAAAAAACAATAATTGTGCAAGAGAATTCGTGTCAGTCAATCGTGGTCGAATTATGGGCAAAATTGCTGGTAGAGAATCAGAGATATCAGGGAGATCACAGAGAACACTCCACCAGTAAATTTTGTGGTTAACAATAGTAACAGTCACATTTACTTTAGTTGGTGGAATGCGTTAGTTACAACCAATAACCATATGTGAGAAGTGCATACAATACTATATTGCAACAAGTGCAAATGATGGGCTTGCGTCATTCATACATGCATATAGTGTTAGATGTTGATCATTGTAGTTATATGATATTTTATGTGGATCGTTGGAATAAAAGCAGTGAGATAATTTGCAATAACCAAATCGGAGCATCCAGTGCATTCCAACGCAACATAAATACCAAAAGGAGAGATCACCGGAGACCAGTTAGGATAGTAAGAAAGACATGTGGGATCACATAATCACTACACAACCAATCGTTCGTGGGAAACCTTTACACCCTTCTAACTCAGAAAAAAATACACAGTCAACCAAAGGTTCAACGTGCCCAGGTGCGACTGTTTCAAAATGTTTTCTTCTCCCGAGGTACCCAACAATGCAACGGAGATAAACAGACAAAATTTCCTTGAAAAAAAAAAAAGGCATGAGGATAAACCAGCCCAACACGCAGATACAGAGCAATGGGTCGATTTGCAAGGAATAAAAACCTCAAAAATTACAGGCCATGAAAATTTCTGCAAACCGTTATCGTTAAAATGTTTTTCATTAAATCATAGCAATCACAAGCCAAAAAAAATTAAGTCGACTAACAAGAATATCAAACCCCCTCCCCCTTTTTTTAATTCCAGCAAGCAATTTACAAGGATTCAGATCGAGAAGGGAGTCGTTTTTGCATTTCTAGGATACCAATACCATGTCGATTTAAGAATTTCATCCAAGAACAACACTGGGTTAAAATTGATCCATCCAAATATACATACAGGGTAAAATGAGATAGCAACGAGATAAAAACAACCGAGGATGAAGAAACACTTCGCCCGTAATCAATTGGAAGAGTTAGATAAAAAAAATGCATCGGGACACATGACAAACCTTCAGCCAAGGACAACAACATAGGTAGATGGATGAGTTCGTCCTTCGCTTCACCATCCTCGCACAGAAAAGAAGGGCATTGAGATCCATAGGTCTTTTAACGCTAAGGCGACGACCGAAGGTGAAGCTCCTGGACGATTGCTCAGGCAAGGAATAGCGTGCTAGGGATGAAAAGAAAAACAATTGCATGGGTCATAGTCAACCACAGGGCTGTCAAGTCATGCGGGGACGAAGGCCATGGAAAATCAATCAACCAAACAATCATCTAGGCTAAGAAAAAGGGGTCCGCTATCAATCTAAACATCCCATCCATTTACAATCAACATGCAGATCCAGGCATAAGTCCTAATGCATTCTACTCTACAACATAAGAAGAGCGTACCATTGCCTGATCACCTTCTTTGAATGACGTCCCGCGCTCCATGCAACTCCCCCTCGCTGACCGTCGAGACCTCACCAGTACCTCCTAGCTAATGCTAGGGGTACTCTTCTTCCCCCTTAGCCCCCCGAGCCGCAAAGGGGCCACACACACTATCCAGAGGTTACGTCTAGCTCCCAGCTCGCCTCGCAAGGCCGAGCTGCCAGTCCTCTCCGAGCTAGATATCCCAAATCCCACAAGTAAATCAATCAAGTCAATATTTCTGCAGTGTAAAGTTACGCAAACAGAAGATGATCCACCCTCCATCACCTCCCTTCTTTATATAGAGTTTTGTGCTTCCTTACTTTCCAAATTTCTCTTTTAGTTAAGTTTTTATAATAAAAATCATAAAAATTCTTCTCCATACAAGTGTCACTCATCCCCTCCATTCCTCCATTATTTAATTTCTTTAATTAATTAACTATCTTATTTCCCTCACCCACCTAGAGTTACTCCTAGAATCACTCCTAGGTGTCCCCAAATTCCCTTAGAGCTTTTAAAGGCTTTCCCTATTGTGAAATTGCTAATTCAGTTTAAAATTAGAAAGCTCTTAAATGTAGATTCTTTACTAAGTTGACTTCCCACTTTTTCCCTTTTTATGTTACCTCTTTTCTCTAGTTTTTTTTTTTTTTTTCCCTCTTTCCCCTTTTACTTAGAACTCAAAAGGCACGTGTGGAATTTAACCCCTTTTTCCTTTTTTCATTAAATTAGTATATTTTAAATTATCAAAAGGTAAAACAATTAATGCCCTCTTTACATTTTATAACCAGAGATTTTATTATCATCATTTTTTTTGAATAAATTAATTTCTTACTCGCTTCATGTTACAAGATTTTAAGAAGATCATATTTATCATTTAACTTGTTTTTATTTTAATTATTATTATTTATTTATTTAATTTTTTTTTAAAAGGTAGACTAAATTATACCACTAGCGTAATTTAGACTTAGATCTTAGATTTTGTACTCGGCGACAATTAATTAGGGAAATTGTTTTAAAAATACTTAACACGTTATTTGTCTTAGGGCCATCTAGGTTCATCCCTCTATCATGAACAACGCGACGTGCCTTGAGGATGCACTAGGTGCTCCAAGGGTGCCACTCGCCTCATCTGTTCCTTTGCGCGACGTGCCCTTCAGGACGCACTACGTGCTCCAAGGGTGCCACTCGCCTCTTGACTGATTTGGTAGACATCAATAACCCTTGGAGTCAACACTCCGCCAGGTGAACTTGTGGGAGACTAAGGGCTTCTAAGGAATAAGGCCCCC
>ML779250.1:682611-695945 GCA_009831015.1 Picea engelmannii | reverse complement strand
TTACCTCCTGGGCCTTTAGCCCCTTCTTCCCACAAGACAAGATGTACCCTGGTGGTCATCCTAATGGCCAGACTAGGGGAAAGGGATGGATGAGCGGGGTTTTAAGATGAAAAGTGAGAATATGAGGGGAGCGGACGATGGTTGTTCAAACCCCCTTTGGTGGCTGCCCAAAACCCATGAATGCCAACTTGCTAAGCTACCGAGTCAATTACCCCAACAGTGGTCAAGTAGATTAGTGTAAAATCCAAGCAGTTATCTGAAATGAAAGAGATCTAATGCATACATAAGAGGGTTATAATGATCAAATATGACACATACCATGATACCTTGGACCAATTACCTCATGAAGCAAGAGCCCTCTCTGATGCAAACCCAGGCCGGTAGTGATGGAGGCTGGTACTGCTGACAGAACAAAGCTGGCTTGAGAAGAAGGAGATGGGTCCTCCAGGACCATGCTCAGGTCTCCTGCTCTCGGTACTCCATGTCTAGGACAATGTGGGCCTCGAGACATGATCTCCTAGTTATCCCTAGATATCGGGGATAACACGCCCCACTTAGAATCATCGTGAGCGACTGTCGTAGTCTTCCCTCACGACATCGTGGGTCCTCTCGAACTAGGTAATCGTTAACCTACAGTTCGAAACATGGCGGGAGTGCTAGTAGGCTATGTCAGGGTTGTTGTCCACACCTCTCCCTGCATCATCAACAAATCATTGATAATTTATCATCGTCAGCCTACATCATCAACAAATCATGTCAGAACATATCCTTATCATATGATCTAGTCAGATGCACTGATATCTTAGTAAAACCAATCAAACCCCAATGGCACACTCATTGACTTGATCCGGAGTCCAAGGGGTTCAATTGATGCCTCTACATCCTCAAGGTCCAAAACCTTGGAAACATAGTAAAACCGAGTCAATAGCACCTGTCTATGTCAATGTAGTAAAACAACATGTCATCTACCCATAACGCATCATAATCAAAGTCAAAAGTTTTAATAGCACAATAATCTGGATCACTTGCGAGAAAGTGTCCTCAAAGAATAAGTTTGCTCAGTGAGCGAGAGCGAGATGTTACATGTATATAAAGACAATGGCTAAGGAGTGAAGCTCAATTTTCCCTTATGGAGTCATGGTGAGGATAGAGGGTGATCACAACAAGTAATATTGCATGTCATTTATCTACGGTTGGGTGGAACATGATTGTTCTTTTTGGTTTTTGGAATAATTGTTACAAATATGTACCTTTATTTGACTTCTCTTCACTTCGGTTGGATATCAAATTTCTTATAGCTACAGAATATTATTTATATATATGTATCTTATTTTTGATATATAGTTTATTGATTTGCATGTAGCTATAGAATTTATATGTATGCTACATAATTGAATCTGTATAGATGTATATCTGTTACACTAGACACCCTGCAACCATATAATATTAGAATAATTTATGCATTCTATTGGATGAGAGTGAATCAGGGTTTTTCTGTCATTGTTGTTATATAAATATGAATACATAAATCTGAACCTCAAAAAACTATGGTAAACAAGAAAAGATGAAGAATTAAACAATTAGAAAATAAATTATATATCAATGCAAATTAATAGTGTTAAGCTACAAAAACGAATTGAAAATAAGATAACATGTTTACTTATTCAACGGTTTTTCTTTTTATCTTCATCCTATTATTACAGATAGGTATTTTATATCAGATATATTCTTGTTGATTTAATGATTTTTTTTTCTGGATCACCATAGAAATAATCGATTCTAGAGGTTATCCATTGTGGAATCTAAACGATTCTCTTCCTACCTTTTCATAGGTTTTCCAAGGTCATTAATATTATTATTTTCCTAAGATACAATAAATATAAAGTTCATATTCGAGTAAGAGGAGGTGTTGATAATCATGTATGCTTATATGTATGATATTAGTATGTAATATGTTGAACAAGTAATTATTGCAGAATATGTATCTATATAGAGAGGTGGACATGCCACGAATTTATGGTAAACATGTATATAAAATCTCTCAGACCCTTTAACGAAGCAAAATAGTCACACGAGATTTGGATACACATCATAGAAATTTTCTGATAAATTTCTCCAATTAAAAATTCAATAAAATTACTTTCAATATATTATTCATTGAGAAACAAAAGTTAATACAAGGGAATTTTCCAATGTTATGGAATAAGAAAATCTAGATAAGGGATCAAAAAAAGAACCCGAGTACCTTCTATGAGAAATAAAATTTCCTTTCGAAATCCTACTGTATGAGTTCAACCTGCACTGGGAAATGAGGAAGAACATTAGTTTAGTTATATAACTATATTGTTTCCTTCAGAAAATATTTGAAAGGAGAAAAATGAGAAAATAAAATAAAGAAATAATGTTAAAATTACTTATCTCTTGTGGGTTTGAATCGACAACTTCTATCAGAAGCGAACTCCGTCAAATATAGTTTCACATTAAACTTTCCTATATGTTTACGGATGAAATTGTTTTCCTTGAGTTGTTGAAGCGCTCGGTCATGGTAACAAAACATCTGTAGAAGACGGAGGAAGAAGGCGACCTAGAACAACTGATGGGTTCCCTCCTACATTCATGAGAGACCCATCATTAGTTTTTAATCCACTTACATTCTAAACAATAAATTATTATATAAAGGAAAACAAATAAACAGAGACAGAGTCTACGTCTAACAAGAAACTCTAATGACAAAGAAATTAATGGATTACATAAATACTTTTCCATTGCTACAGAAAGCATGATAATGTATAGGAAGTTCAAAATTAAACCAAACATACTTCTTTTCCCAAAAAAAAAATCCCTCATCAACTTCTATTTTCATTCACTTAGAAATGACACATGCCAAGAGAAGAGTACAACCTTATACTATCATGAATCTTGGACTTTGAAAATACAATACAATATACTGGTTTTTACAATTATTCTTTTACAAAACTGAACGAGAATCTTTCTCCAAAATTTAACCGACGAGAAAATTTCTATGAAACTAAGATTCATAGAAGAAGGGGTCACCTACATGGAACAATATACATTCTAGTAACTAAACAAATAAAAACGAACTGTAATAGTGAAACCCCAATTGTTTTAAAGACTCAGATTAAACCACACAAGATGGCCTAGTCGACCCAGAAGATGGAATTTAAACTCGAAGAAATGAAAAGAGTAAATAAAAGTTATCAATCCCTTGAATGAAAAGGAAATGAATGTTATCATACAAATGATCATGACCCTTTCCAAAGAAAATAAAACATATAACGGAAAATTTCCATAAAACATATATAAATTTAACTTTCTTGTTTGTTTAAAACACTACACCAAGTTATTTATGTGATGGAGAATTATCCTTACCTGGAAATGTTTGTGAGCACATAATTTCTCTCCATAATCTCAACCCCATTTCTCTCTATTACAGGACACTCGTATTTTCGTTTTACTAGCCAGAAGAAAACTCTCGATGGAAAATGACAAAGGTAATGGATGACAAAATTGATACAGAACCCTCTCATTCAATCAGTGTCAGGCCTCGAGCCCTTTTCTCGTTTTCTACATAGATCTCCTTAATACCAATCCATGTGACTCTCATGAAAGAAAGGGACAGTACTGGTTGGTGGACTGGCCGGACATGCCAATACATACGTGAGTTATGAAACAAGGACACATCCCTTCCCTCGCAAAACATCGTTGTCCAAGTTGAAAAGGATTGAATTTAATGTTGTCACCAAATCGTGGGTTAGACTAAAGTTACCATTCACTATAGCATATATGTTTTGATCTTTATATGAAACCCCGCTTACATTATTTTCTCCTATCTTCACTTACCCAAAGTCGGAACACTTCAATGATTAGTAGGTTTGTATTTGTTTGAAAATTTTTGCAAGGGTGGATCCATTTTATAATCTTAAAGGAAACCCTTCTTTTGATAGCCAATTATCATGTGGTAGAAGCGCTTTAGTGGATTAAAAAGAGACAATAATCAGTTATGAGAATCATGTATGTCACCTTTTAAGAACATATCTAATTAGGTTTTGTCAAGGTAAGGATTGATGAAGAACACATCCATATTTTTAACCTAACAATTTTTTTTTTATATAGAAATTTGGGTTTGTTACATGTGGTATCAGAGCTATAGGTTACAACACTTAGGACTAAGGCAGTCACCATGAAATTATTATGTTAAATGGAAAATCTAACAAAAAAAAAATTTACTATTTTTTTGTAACTATGTCAGTGCATAATGGAGAAAAAGACAGACCCGAAAGAAATAATAATCAAAATCTTCCAAGAAACCCAGAACATCACAGTGAAGGAAGTTTGACAACCTAAGTGTTGGAAACGATGAGAAATCTTATTGCGGAATTACAGGTATTCAAAGTTGATAATGAAAAAATAAAGAAAGCACAGGAAGATCAACAACAAATTAAGGAGATGTTGTTACTAAGCCTAGCAATAAAAAAGAGTCCAAAGAATAATGAAGTGGACGAGGAAGTTAGTAAAACGTCCTCAAATAATTATACCCATGGAACAAAAGACAAAAAAAAACTCTTCTAATGACACACATATTATAGAAAATATAATATCTACAGTAAGGAAAAGAAAATAGATGGATCGTTTAGATAGAGAGTTCAAGAAAATCAAACCTTCAACATTTGATAGTGAGTCGAGAACCGATGAAGAAGTAGAAGCCTAATTACTTGACATAAAGAAATCCCTCCAGATTTACAATTACTCTAGTAATATGAAAGTAAGGATGGCTATCTACAATCAGAAAGGTAAATTCAGTATTTGGTGGAAAGACTTAAAATTAGCCAAAGGCCTAAAAGACAAGAATATGGAATGGGCAGATTTTAAGAAATACTTTAAGAATAAATATGTATATGAAAGTTATTATCAGAGAAAAGCTAAATATTTCTATGAACTAAAATTAGGATAGATGTCCATGGAGGATCTAATTACTTAGTTTTTTGAATTACTGAGACTTGTGTCTTATATAAAAGATGAAAAGGTAAAAGTTCAAAGGTTTCTAATTTGTTTACCTACAAGGACATGATATAGTTTGATAACCCAAAAAATTTGAATGATGTAATTTGAAAATAAAGGATATGTTATGATCACTACAAACAATGATATGAAAATCCAAAAGCACAGAAGAGAAGCTAAATCAAAGGAAAAATGGTTTCAAACCTTCACCATTATGAAACATTACCAAAGGATATCAAGAAAACAACTCCCACATAAATGTTCCACAAGTACAAGGAAGTAAGTCAATTAACTTGGGATTCAAAAAAGAAAATGATAATCCTAGAGAACCATTGAAATGTTGGGGATATGGAGAACACCATTTATTGGGAAACTGTCACTATAGGAATGTTGCAAATAGAACTATTCAAAATATAGAAGAAGTTTGATAGTTGGAGATATTGACAAACGTATTCATAGAATCAATGCAACATTGGATGGAATACAAGCAGATCATCAACCCACTATTTTGGATATTGAAGGTAAAATTCATAACAACAAAATGTCTCTTTTAATAGACCAAGGAGATATTTTAAGTTATGTTACCCCAAATTTAGTAGGCTCAAACAAGCTGAAGAAGGTGAAGCATACTAAATCCCGTTTAATACAATTAGCAACAGACACAAAAGAAAGGTAAAAGAATGCATGGTCACTTCAGACAAATATAAACTTGAATGTGTTACCTTTGGGATCGTATGACATACTTAAATGGACTCGTTAGAAAAGAACAAATTTATACTGAAATGTTATAAAAAGTAATTTGTTTACAAGGATGAAAACGAAATATCAAGAACAATACAAGGAGTTAGAAAACTAGTTTTTGTTAGACAAATATCAACAATGCAATTTAAAATGTGTGTTAGTAAAGGCTGCAAAATATATGCTATTCAAGTAAAAATTTTGTTAGAGAGAGAAAGTAAACAAAGTTTGGATGAATTTGGAGTTCTTTGAGGATTTAAGGATGTATTCATAGAAGAGATACTAGAATTAACTCCAAGGAGAGAAATATATTTCTCTATTGATCTACAACCTAGATCTGCATCGGTGTTAAAGGTACCTTACACGATGAGTGTGATATCCCCAAATTGTTATTCCAAGTTGAATTTAGAAATAAATTTTCGTTTATGGAAATTTGAATTTAGAAATAAATTTCCATTTATGGAAAATCTGAATTTAGAATTTTGTACTATGTAATTATTATTTTTATGAGTATTGGGAAAAGGTTTGACTTTCCCAACTGTCGTCTTTTGATGGACACATGTATGAGAGAAATTTTTTAATAAATTAAATGCTGGAAGACAAATTGAACAATTAGGTTAAAATTAAGTGACTATTACTCCATTAGTGGGGAACAAGTTTGAGTTATCTCAGAGATGATTTTTACAAGTGTCTGTCAGAAGTTGAATTTTTTCACTAGAAGCCCCTAAAAATCATGGATTTGTAAAGTTGTGAATTTCCCCAAGGAGAGAAAGGAATGGAAAGTCCTAGGGAGAAGGTAAATCCAACATATGTGGGAGGCAGGATGTTGTTTTACTATGTTGGGGAATGATAATTGTTTTTGTTGTTATGAACACATCTAGTGTGAGGATTTTTTTTTTTTGAACAATTGAAGGTGACAGTGGATAAGGAGTGTGACTCAGTTTTCCATTATGGAGTCATGGTCAGGCTAGGGGCTGATCAGTACAAGTGATCATGGTTGTTCTATTTCTACGGTTGGGTGGAACGTGGTTATTCCATTTGTTTCCCAGCATCAATATTCATATATGTATATTAGCTATGTAATTTTATGGTTGATTTTATATTGTTGATATTATATGGTTAATGTTATGCTTTATATTCCATATATATATATATATATATAAATCATAATCGATTAAGTGGACTGTATAGCCGTGTTAGATTCGTGTCTTTCCACTATGTAAGAGTATTTGTAGTGACATTTTTTGAAGTGTTATAGTTTAGTGTATATATATAGATAGATAGATAGATATAACTGTGTATATGTGTCTATTGGCCACAATAGATTTATTTATTTGATTGTTGTTCATTTACTCTACAAAATCAAATACTCCAAAAAGAAACATATATAAATAGACTGTATTGATATCTCTACTATTATGCTGAGTATGAGTATAGGTGGAAAAGAATAAAAGTCCCAAATACATTCTTTTTGTCTATTAATAGAGAGAGATATTTGATACAATAGATGCCATAATGTTTGAAAAAATGCATTTAACACAGTCAATAGGTCGTTGACCAAATAGTATAGACAAGGTATCCATAAACCCAAGAACTCCATAACTAGTTTAAACATAATTTTAAGAGAGTCTACATAAAACTATTTGTAACCGAAGTGAATGCATGCATGGACCGATGAAGGAAAAACATGGAACCCAAATACATTTTGGTGGCAGGATGCTTCTTTCACCAAGCACATTGTTATTTCCAACCTTCAAGAGAAATAATGTGAAGGTATTAGTAACTTTACTAGTGTTCAAGTCGTTAAAGAATGATATAAATAAAATAAGTCAAAGGTGCAACTTATCTTGGAGCCATTGTGAATATCAGATTTTCTTCGTTTTTCCTAGTGAGGTCATCGATCCACAACTCATGAGGAGGAGTGGGTTCATAACCATCTGATGGGTTCCCTCTCAAGAAAAAGGGACCCATCATCAAAATATATCCATGCATACATTTGTGAAATTAAAGAAATAAAACAAACATTTAATAACTTTTTGTTGCTTCGCCATTCCTATACATGTCCTTAGAAGATGAAATAGAGAGAACAATCATAAATAGGAAGTACAAATTGTAATCAAAGAGAAAAAACTTGAAAGAATAATTTAACAGGGACGTAACGAAATCAAGCTAAAATAAATACCAGCTTATCATCGAAATAGACCTTGTACAAAGTAATCATAAAAACAATTACTTAGTAGTAATTACCAAACCATGTATAGAGGATCAAAGGAATGGAAGAAATTGACTATGGAGAAGTTAAAAATTAAACATAGCTAATAATTTATGTCTTGTAAGACACATATGAAATTATGACAAGGATAACGATCACAATGACCTGGGTATATTCATAGTAGAGAAACCATTGAATCAAAAGTGTTTATAGATATGCAAGGATGGGTTATGGGGACATACAATTACTGTAAAAAAAACTAAATTCATATGTTAAAGTCGAATAATGCAAGTAACTCCTAAATTAAGTAGACAAAGATCTCATTATATTAGACAAGCTAGCAAGTGAAGGTCGTTGTCGAGATGACTATAACATTTTTTGAAGAGACATTAAATCTTATCATATATAGAGCACAATTTTTATAAGATGAGTTCTGATCTAAGTTTTGGACATATTGTCATTCATGTGTTGTCATTGATGTCAATAGTCATAATAAGCAGAGAAGCAAGGTTAATCTCTAGAAGCAAAGAATACTAAGAATCGACAAAAGAACATCACCTTAATACTGAAGAAATTCATGACTATTGTTGATCACGATAGGATGAACAATATTCCTATGATAAAAGCTCAAGAGGGTTAGCAAATGCATGAAGAACAAAGATCAGAAGAGATGGAGCAATGAATTTCAGAAGAAATGTTGGACGACCAGTCAAACAATATATAATGACTATTGTCAAACAACGATTAAAGATCAGGAGAGGTAACGAATGAAGATCAAAATCTTAGAAGAGATGGCGCGATAAAACTCAGATCAAATCGTGACCGTCAGATGCACAATCGCCAGATCAATGACATGGATGAATTGCGGAGATCAAAAGGAGGATTAAATATCACGCTTGTTCCAATCCCACAATTAGTTAGGACCATCCGATCTTATACGTTCGAAGATCAACGATTATGGTTGACTCTCCAAAAACACACAACTTCCAATTGCGGAGTTTGGGTGATGAGTTAAATCACTCGCAAGTTGTAGCTCTGCAATCATTCTTGATCGTGGATCTGCTTGGAGTGTCTTCATGACCATTGGATCACATTTTGGTGGAAGGAGAGGATAAGATGAAAGGGTTGAGAGTTCGTTTATCCGAAATCTCATCAGTCGTCGGATTAAAAGTAAGTGGAAGAATAGGATAAGAAAAAAGGCTGAGTTCTCAAAAATGCGAAATCTCGTCAGCCGTCAGATCATTTTCGAGTGGAAGGATAAGATAATCTAGAAGAGTTGCATCGCAGATAGATCAAGCCATCAATCTAAAACCATGATCAACGAACAACATTCAGTTCAGGTTAAAAGTTGTGAGGAGGTTACACTTTGGGGAATGTCACTTCAGATGAATTGGGAACTAGAGAAGTCGAATTAACCGAATTCCCAAAGGTCAAAATGAATAAGGATAGTTAGATATTGAAAATTTATGATAACTGTCAGATCAAGACGATGGTCAACTTCGGTGCCGATGTTCCGAAGCCACGAGGTTAAGACACGTAGCACTCATATTGAGAGAATACGTCATCAATAGTCAGTCGACCACATCAACAAGGACATATGGAAAACCACGTTAGTAAGGATACATTGTCGACCACGTCAGCAACGGGAATATGGGAGACCACGTCAGCAATGATACGAGTCTTCCAATCTGAAATATCACTTCAGAGCATTCTCAATCGTCAATCATATTACAATGAAAGATTGAGATTTGAAATCTCCGAAGTCTGGAGACCCGAAGGATACCTTGATCGCCGATCTGATGTCGGGTGTATTCTCGACCGTCAATCTACTACAATGGAAGGATAGTGTAAGATGAAATGTTACCCGATAGCAAGCGGTCTCCACTGTATTATGACTTACCACAATAGGTGATCACTCCAGAGGAAAGAAGGTGTTGAGATTCAAAATCTCCGAAGTTCGAAATCCCAGAGTAAATGGTGGCCATCCAAATCAATGCTTGATTAAGTCTTGTTCATTAGATTAAGACTTGTAAAGAATCAAATCTGACGATTGATATATTTCCGCGAAACAGACGTAAACTGTCTGATCTGTTCGGGAAATCTGATTCGAAATTTTTGAAAGGCTTCAAATCCAGAAGTTCCGAAGGGAAAGTTCCATCATCCATCCATCTCATTAGAATATTGGATCGTAACTGTTGATGTGATAAGCGCTCAAGCACTTATGGCCTAATGTTTTGTCACTGTCGTTGGTCATATGATATAAGGGATCAAAATGACAACATAATACGTCACTGTAATTCCTAAGCCCATGCTTTTGTAATGCTCAGTCACATGTAATGGGTTGAAGTAAGCGTCTCCGCAAATTTTTTTCTCTTTGAAAATAACAAAGATTCAGGATCGATTCTAAAGGATGAATTTGGTCCATATCTGTGATCAATTTATGAAAATCCTTCACGATAAAAATGTTAAAACAATGATTATGGTTAAGTTAAACGAAGAGGTGTGATGCTCCAAATAAAGGGACAGTGTGTATAACACTCACGCCATTTTGTAGAATATATAAACAACAAAGAGAGGTGAGAAGAAAACGTCTCTACACTCTAGATGAGAAGATCAAAAGCTGAAGAAGATTTCAGAAAGAAAAGATGAAGATACTTATGTATTAAGGGTGGTTGGGTGGTGCAAGGGTAGGTTGGTGCCTACAGAGGGATTTGATGCTTCCTTGTCAGTCATAGATGACTAAACATAGGGTCGTAGCCTCTTACCAGTTGGTGCTGGTAAACTAGGGTGTCGGTGCATCCTGATGAGTTGGTGCTGATAAAAAAGGAAGAACATCTTCCTTCTATGTAACATGTAAAACAAATTTTTCAGTTAATAGAAAAGAGTTTGTGGTTTTCCCAATTGGGTTCCATGATAAAATACTATTTTAAAATTATGTTTTCATTAGTAAATGAAAAATTGATATAATTTTTGTGTCACTGATTCACCCCCTCCTCTCAGTGACAAGATCTGATCCTTCAATTGGTATTAGAGTGGGTTCCTTCAGGACAGTTTAACAAACTTGAAGGTAGATCTTGAAGATGGATCAACAAGAATGGATGTCCAACAACAAAGCACCATTGTTCAATGGAGGAGGCTATGCTCTGTGGAAAATAAGAATGAAAAACTTCATGTTGGCTCTTCATTTTGATATCTGGAAATCTGTTGTAGATGGTTACACTGCACCAACTACTCCACCCAAAGACATTGCAGGAAAGAAAATCTGTAATGACAACTCAAGAGCGGTTAATGGAATTCTAGTAGGGTTGACTAATTCTATATGTGTGAGGGTTATGCATTGCAAATCATCTAAAGAAATATGGGACAAGTTTGAGGTTGTATATGAAGGAGATGACGAATTCAAGGAAGCCAAACTACAAACCTATAGAGCTCAGTTTGAAAATATGAAAATGAAAGAAGAAGAAAATATTGTTGAGTACTTTCATAGGGTAGATGAAGTGGTTAACTCAATTAGAGTGGCAGGAGAAGAGATTATAGATAAACCCATTGTGCAAAAAATACTAAGGTCATTACCTATGAGATATGATGCAAAGATTTCTTCAATTGAAGATAGATCTGATCTAGACACACTCACAGTTGATCATCTCCATGGAATTTTTACAACATATGAAATGAGAAGAGGGAATGATAAATCAACAAAAGATGAAACTATTTTCAAAGCATCTAAAACAAAGATAAATCAGAAGCAAAAACTTCAATCCTGTTGTTAGTAACCAAATATCAATATAGCATAGAAAAACCTTAGAATAAGTACTCAATGCCTTGAAAATGAGATAAATTCAGATAATAAGCCTCTTTGAGGGGGAAACCTCCTTATTCCCACATAAATGTAGAAATACAAGACGATTCCAAATCAAAATGTCTCCTTGGTATATATAGGAGACTAGGAGGTATAATTAAAACTAATGGACTAAAGCCGACATAAATAAAATAACATTACTAATGTAATATGCCCCAATTAAGGGGTAATGAACAACTATTTAGGGCTTAACATTCCCATCCCCTTGAGACAAGTCTTTTCCGCAACACTTGAGTAACTCTGGATGCTTCTGTATAAAAGACTCATCTTCCCAAGTGGAATCTTCAACCGATAGTTTCCTCCATTTAATGAGATACTCTGAAATGGATCTATTCCTCAGCTGGCGAATTCTTATGTTAGTGATGGATTCAGGCTCCAATATGATTTTTCCTTCCTCATCAAGTTCTGACAATATAGTTTGAACTGGGATCTTGTCACCTATAAGCTTGTTTAAGCATGAAACATGGAAAACTGTGTACTCGTGAAGATGCAAGCAACTCCAATTTGTATACCATAGTACCAATATTTTGCAACACCTTATAAGGTCCATAGTACTTTGGTGATAATTTATTATCCTTCTTGGCTTGCTTGAGGGACATTTGTTTGTATGGTTGTAGTCTTAAAAACACACAATCCCCTACTTCAAAACTTC
The DNA here is from genome assembly GCA_009831015.1 of Picea engelmannii. Taxonomy (NCBI): domain Eukaryota; kingdom Viridiplantae; phylum Streptophyta; class Pinopsida; order Pinales; family Pinaceae; genus Picea; species Picea engelmannii. The sequence goes on along the minus strand of ML779250.1, from coordinate 683,465 downwards.
TTTCACTATGATGCTGATATGCTTGTTGTTTCATGCGATTCTATGCCATGGTCAGTTTGTCCTTTAATATTTGGAGAACCTGTTGTTGATGCTCGATGGTCATTTTGTCCTTTAATATTTGGAGAACTTGTTGTTGATGCAGTGGCAACTGTACTAGATTTTAAGGGATGAGAGAGTGCACAAAATTGTGCTTACTTGGTCAGTCTATCAACAATCACCATGATGACACTCTTTCATTCAGACTTCGGTTAACTTGTGATGAAATCTATTAAAACCTCCTCCCAACGCTGACTTGGGATGGCTAATGGTTGTAAAAGACTTGGGTTCTTAATTGTTTGCACATTATTTTGTTGGCAAACCAATCATTTTGCCACAAACCTTTGAACATCAGTTTTAAGGCCATCCCAAAAAAATTCCTTCTTGAACAAATGGTAGGTTTTCAAAAATCCCGAGTGCCCTCCTACTGGAGAGGTTTGAAATTCCAATAGTACCTTTTGCTTGAGTTGGGAGTTCTTACATAAATATAAGCGATCTTTGTACCATAGTCAATCATTTTTCCATGTAAATGTATCTGAGGCATTCAAATCATGTTGCAATCTTTGAATGCGAGTCCACACTTTTTCGTCATTCTTCCATTCATCCCTTGCTTCTATTATCCAATCAAGTTGGATGATCAAGATAACACAGAGAAAGGCCTCAACATCTTCATCCTTTCTTGAGAGTGCATCTTCCAGAACATTTTTCTTCCCTTTTTTATAGACGATTTCAAAATCATAACACAATATCTTGGTTACCCATTTTTGTTGTTCTTCTGAATATAGTCTTTATTCCAATAAGTATTTAAGACTATCATG
>ML779250.1:645494-681327 GCA_009831015.1 Picea engelmannii | reverse complement strand
GATACCTCTTAACTCAATTTTTTTTCCTTCCAATGAAAATTTCATGAAAAATTCTTGAAAATTAAAAGCCATTGTTCCTAATGATTGTAACCAATGGATTCCTAGTACAACATCAACACCACCCATGGGTATAGAAATCATTGGACTATTCATTACATATTCCCCCATAGTAAGATTGATCTTATTGCATTTTCCCGAGCAATTGATAGTTCCTCCATCTGCAATTATTACTTGAAACTCTGGCGTTGGATATACACAGCAATTGAGATCTTTGGCTAATTTATAGTGAATGAAATTATGAATACTGCCAGAATTAATTAAGATTATTACCTTTTTATTTTTTTATATATCCTTCGATCTTGAGGGTTTGAGGAGTGCTAATTCTATCCAATGCATTACACGATATCATGGGAGTCAACTCTTCAGATGAAATTTCTTCTATGTTTTCATCTTGAGATGGTTCTTGTTCTTCTTGTTCTTCCTCTTCACAATCTATGTAGAATAATTTATTCTCACCACACTTATGTCCCTTATTGTACTTGCTATGACAATTAAAGCATAAATCTTTTTCTTTTATTTCCTCCAATTGTTGAGGTATCAACCTTGTAGGTTGATGTATTTTAGAAGAAGGAGCATTATTATCTCTATAGATGTTAGGATCGGTCCTTCTAGTAGCCATAGCCATATTTTTACTTTCAACATTTCTTGCCACCTTAAATGCATCCTCTAATGATTTGGGTTCCCAAAGGTGAACCTCATGTTGAATTTTATCCTTTAAAGTTCCTATGAATACATCAATCGAGTGCTCATATGGAATATTTGTTACCTTTATATTCAATCTTTGGAATTTCTCAATGTGCTCTGTAACTGAACCCTTTTGCTTGAGATTTATCAATTGGTTAAAGAAGGTATTGCTCCTTGTATCCTCATAGTGTGCTATCATTTCTTCTGTGAAAATTGTCCAAGTGACGAGTGATTTGCGAGAACAAAGCCGTCGATACCATACAAATTGATTGAGTTCTAAATATAAAGAAGTAATTCATACTTTTTGTGTTTGTGGCACATTATGTAGATCAAAGAATTTCTCCACCCAAAGTATCCATGTGATTGGGTCCTTTCCATCAAACTTCCTCATATCGATCTTAGGAACGTGGTTGGTATTTAACCCAAAGTTGGATTTTCTCCATTCTTGATTAACCTTCCTTGAGTCCTAATCATGAATTTCATGGGATACATGTTCACTTTCAGGTGTCCTCTCTATTAGGAAAATTTTCAATTCTTCCATGATCTCCCCTTTTAAACCATCCATCTTAGTATTTATTGCCTCAAACTTAGCTTCCGTTGAATCCATCATCTCTTGTAGTTCATATTTTGTTAATGTCTTCTTTTGTAAATAATTTATGTCCCTACGCATTTCTTCACCTTCATCAAGAGTCCAAGTAGTATTTTTTGGAGGCTTATTTGGTGTAGAAGTTCCCTTTTTTGGTGGCATGTTTTCCAAGTATCACTTTAAACCTTGATTTTGAGGTGGTTCTGCTAGACAATCTTCCTTTTATTGTATCTTCAAACTTTCGGCCCTTCTAAGTATGAAATTTTCTTTTTTGTATGTATCTGATATTTCTTCTCTACAATTCCACAGGTATGATAAAAATTTGATGTGCCAAGTGGAATTTACGGTAACTTCCCACAACTTGCTGATTTTTGGCCCTTCCACAAGATCTCACGTGTATAGCATGCCCCACACAAAATAATCGATATAAAATTCTGAAACTAGTAAAAAAACTACTACGGTCTTTACAGTATCTAATGCAACTAGTCTCACTCAATTTGGATACTCTACGAAAAAGTTATTATTGTTTTACCCAAAACACCTGCTTGTGACTAGTCAGATACCCTATCTTCCAAAGGGTGTATCTTCAAATTTAAGAAGACAAATAAGCTAAAAGTGTTACCACAGATACCTTACTAAGCTATGTGAATATCCTCCGGAGTTCAGGGTCTGAAACGTTACAAAAAAAAATTTATAGAGAAAATTCCACAATGTCTCAATTGAGGATGATTCTAGAACCCTATATTACAAAGGATGTATCTCCGAAAGTATAAGGCCTCAGGAGCTGAAACTTTAACCGAACGTACCTTGATATTTATACTAAATATCCTCCAAGCTATGACTTCTGAATTGTTGTAGAAAATAAGTTATAGTGAAAATTCCAAGGTGTCTCAGATGTAGCAGCAAAACCCTAAGACCTTTAGCTCTGATACCATATGTTAGGAACCAAATATCAATATAGGATAGAAAAACTTCAGAATAAGTACTCAACGCCTTGGAAAAGAGAGAAATTCATATAATAAGCCTCTTCGAGGGGGCAACCTCCTTATTCCCACATAAATGTTCAAATACAAGATGATTCCAAATGAAAATGCCTCCTTGGTATATATAGGAGACTAGGAGGTATAATTACAAGTAATGGACTAAAGACAACATAAATAAAATAACATTACTAATGTAATATGCCCCAATTAAGGGGAAATGAGCCACTATTTAGGGCTTAACACCTACCATCGTGAAGAATATGATGTGGAAGAAGCCAATTTCATTAGAAAACTTCATAAAATATCAGGGAAGTACAAAGGCAAGCTTCCCTTCAAAAGTTTTAACTATGGAAAAGTTGGCCATTTTGTATCCAAGTGTCCCTATCCCAAGGAGGACCCTAAATATGAAAAAAAAAAAACCAAACAATACAAGAAGAAGGAAAAACCCAACTACAATTAAAAGTTTTACAAAGGGAAAAATTGTTTTTAATCAAAAGAAGAAAACAACAACTCATCAGAATATTGTAACAACGATGAATTTGATGATGATGAAGTCCTTTTCTTAGTTATTGAATAATCTAATGAGATAGAAAAAATTAAACATGATAAGGAGTTAGAAGATGAATCAAAAGTTAATATCGAGGAAGAACTTCTTAGTGCCTTGGATGAATTAAGAAAATAGAAAACTAGATATAGACAACTGAAAAGTTTTGTAGTTGAACAAAAGGAAAAACATGAACAAGAAGAAAAGGAGATGGAAAAACTCACGAGCAACCTGAAAAAATAAATCTTAGAAGCAAATACGATTGAAGAAAGTCTAGAAAAAGTCTCTGAATGAAAAACAAATAACTTTTGAAAGAATGGAGGAAAAAATAGTTCACCTGAAAAAGGAACTAGATGCAAAAATTATTCAAACAAAATCTGAAAATAGCTCTAAAATATTAGATAATATTATTACCACGCAAAGGGATTCAGGCAATAAAAATGGAATAGGTTAATCTCAAAAGGAAAACCAAGTTAACTCAAAATATTATGCAGATTCTCTCCTCAATAGATTCAAGAAGAAAATTGAAGAGAAGATAAGTAATGATCAGAACTCCAGAGGATTACTTCCACCCATCAAGAAGGAAGACAAGACAATACCAAAGAAGTTTTATCAAAACATGTATCCTTGTACTTTCCTTGGTTATTGATTTGCATGCTCTAATTTCAGACACAAAGCTATAAATTGTAGAGCATATAGAAAGAAAAATATGAAGGTTAAGAACTATATTCTTAAGGATAACCAAACAGTAAATCGAGTTAAAAATATAAACTATAACTCCTTTGCACCTCTACAAGAAGGGGACTTAAAATGACTCAGGTTTCATAACCATGGACATAAGGCCATTAATTTCATATTAATTGAAGTCTCATAACAACCAAAGTTCATTAGAGAGAAAAAGAAACTTTTGAGGGAAAAAACATAAAAAACGTAATGTCTTATTGCCCTAAAATCTCAAGATAAAAAAGATATCTCGTATGTTGATAGTGGGTGCTCAAAACATATGACAGGTAACAAGGACAATATTTTATACTTAAATAAATAAAAGGGAAACATAACATTTGGTGATAATACTTCAAGTAACATATTTGGGAAAGGCACTGTGATCTTGGGAAAAGACAAAGCCAGAAATGTGCTACTTGTCGAAAAATTGAAGCGTAGTTTATTAAGTGTTAGCCAAACTTGTGATCAGGGGCACTTTTGCATCTTTGATTCCCAAAAATGTGAGATTAGGAGAGAAGACACAGGAAAATTAGTTGGTACTTCTCCTAGAACTCCTGAAAGTGTATATATACTAGATGCAAAATTGAATGAGGAGTGTCATATAAATTCAGAAGATAAAAGTTGGCAATGGAATAGAAGGTTGGGGCATATTAACTTTGATAGTCTAGTGAAATTCAACAACCTTGGTGCAGTAAGAAACTTGCCAAAGATCATAAAAACCTCAAATTCTATGTGTAGACACTGTCAACTAGGGAAGAAAACTAGAATAAGGTTCAAGGCAAAAGAATACACAACCTCAAAACCTTTAGATCTTGTTCACACTGACCTATGTGGATCTACGAGGACCAATAATTTTCAAGGAGAGTCTTACTTTATGTTGTTCATTGATGATTTTACTAGAATGGGTTGGATATGTTTTCTCAAAGAAAAATTAGAAGCACTTAACAAATTCAAAGCCTTTAAAACCCTTATTGAAAATGAAAAGGACACAAAAATCAAATATCTTAGATCAAACAATGGTGGTGAGTTCACCTCAAAATATTTTGATCTATTCTATGAAACCCATGGAATAAAAGACAATTCTCTATTTACAGAACACCTCAGTAAAACATGATTGATGAGAGAAAGAATAGAACAATTCAAGAGGCTGCAAGGAGTCAGGACTATGCTCAATGAAGAAAATTTGTCAGATGGATATTAGAGGGAAGCTATAAGAACAACACTATACATATTGAACATAGGTCAACTCAGGGTTAATAGTGATAAGACCCCTTATGAACTATGGTTTGGAAGATCTCCATCAGTAAAATACTTCAAGGTCTTTGGAAGTAAATGCTACATCAAAAGACTAGATGAGAGTCTTGGAAAATTTGATGCCAGATCTGATGAAGGTATTTTTCTTGGATATGCTTCAAACAAGACAGAATATAGATTCTACAATCTTAGATCACATAATATTGTTGAGAGTGAAGATGTCAAGATGGATGACCTAAAAATGATAAGGATAAAAAATCAAGAGACCATACCTGAAAGTGAAGATGAAGATGATGATGAGACAGTCGATACAAAAGTAGAAGAAGTAGAAGAGAATGCAAAGTAAATGGAAGAGGATGATATGGATACAAGTGAAAGAAAAGAATATAATCAAGATGGAGAGATAAGAGAAGAATTCCCAAGAAGAGATACAAAGACACCCTCCAAAATTACTCAAAAGAATCATCCTGAAGAACTGATTATTGGAGATATGAATGATTGAGTTCACACAAGAAGAAAACTACTGTATCAAATAGAAATATCATTGTTGTAACATGTTGAGCCTAGCTCAATTAAAGATTCATGTAAAGATGATAATTTGATCAAAGCTATGCATGAAAAATTGGATCAAATTTTAAAAAATCAAACTTGGGAACTAGTTCCAAGACCAAAAAATAAAAATGTCATTGGAACTAAATGGGTATATAAAAATAAAATGAATGAATATGGGAAAGTAATTAGGAACAAAACCATATTAGTATCTAAAGGGTATTCTCAAGTTGAAGGACTATGAAGAAAGATTTGCACAATTGGCCAGATTAGAGGCAATTAGGATGTTTTTAGCTTTCTTCAGCTACATAAAATTTAAAGTGTACCAAATGGATGTCAAATAAACATTTCTCAATGGAAATTTGGAAGAGGAAGTCTATATTGATCAACCAGAAGGGTTCCAAGTAACCAACAAAGGTGAATATGTCTATAAATTAAATAAAACACTATATGGACTAAAACAAGCACCCAGAGCATGGTATGCAAGGTTAGATTCTTACTTACAAAAATAGGGCGTAAAAAGGGGATCAACATATAGCAATCTTTACTGTAAAGTTGACGGTAATAACATGATTATTGTGGAATTATATGTTGATGATATTATATTTGGCAGTGATGATGAAAAACTGAGTAAGGACATTGATAAGATGATGTACCAAGAATTTGAAATGTCTTTTCTTGGCGAACTGGATTTCTTTCTTGGATTACAAATAATACGGTCCAAAAGAGGAGTCTTTATCCATAAGTCTAAGTATGTTAAATATATGCTCAAGATATTCCAGTTAGAGTATTGAAAACCTATTAGTACACCTATGAAAGTTGGATGAAAACAAAGCAAGGATGATGAGTCCAAAGTTGTATATCCAAAACACTACAGATCAATGATTAGTAGTTTACTCTATGTAATAGCTTCGAGACCTGATGTCAAGAAAGTTGTTGGGATGGTGGCTAGATTCCAAGCAGCATCAAAGGAGAGCTATATTCAAGCTGTAGAAATAATATTTAGGTATTTTAAAGGAACCATAGATCTTGGTTTGTGGTACCCTCGCAAGGATTCATTCACTTTAAAAGCCTATTCAGATGTTGATTGGGAAGGAAGTGTAGATGACATAAAAATTGCAAGTGGAGGATCATTCTTTTTCGAAGAATCATTGGTTGCTTGGATAAGCAAGAAACAATCCTCAATTTATCTGTCTATCACTGAAGTGGAGTATATTTCTGCAACAAAACGTTGCACACAAGTGGAATGGATGAAACAAACCCTACAGGACATCAAAATAGTATTTGAAGAACCTACTATTATCCACTGTGATAATACAAGAACTATAAGTCTCTCTAATAACCCTTTCCAACACTCAAAATAGAAACACATTCCCTTAAAGTACCACTATCTAAGAGATCAGGCCGAAAATAAGAATATTAAATTGGAATATATTCCAACACAAGAACATGTGGAAAATATTTTCACAAAACCCTTAAGTAGAGATGTATTTGAGTATCTCAGGCAAAAATTGGGAGTAATATTTCTTCCAACCCGAATCTCTCAAAAAAATAATGCATCATTTGGCACCTATTCAAGGGGAGACAACAATCAAAGTCAGAAGGAGTCATTCAGTTATGACGAGAAAAGTGTGATTGTTGGAGGAGTTACCAATGGTCAAGACTCTGATCATAAGTATTTAGACAGACAGATCATAAGAGAAGAAACCCTTTTCCATTGATGTCAAAGGGGGAGAGTAAATTCAGAGGACAGATGAAGCATCATAAGGGGATTTTGTGTATGAATTTAGTGTGTTTCCCTCAATGAAAAAGGGGGATATTGTTGGACATATTTTCATTCATGTGTTGTCATTGATGTAAACAGTCATAATAAGAATAGAAGCAAGGTTAATCTCAGGAATCAAAGTATACTAAGAATCGATAGAAGAAAATCACCTTAAGACTGAAGAAATTCGTAACTATTGTTGATCACGATAGGATCAACAATGTTCCTATGGTAAATGCTCAGGAGGGTTAGAAAACACATGCAGAACAAATATCAGAGGAGATGGCACAATGAATTTTAGAAGAAATGTCGGACAAGCAGTCAAATTGTATATAATGAATGATGTCAAACAAAGATTAAAGATGAGGAGAGTTAACGAATAAATATCAAAAGATTAGAAGAGATGGCGTGATAAAAATCAGATCAAATCATGACCGTCAGATGCACAATCACGAGATCAACGACAAGGGTGAATTGTAGAGATCAAAAGGAGAATTAAGTATCATGCTTGTTCCAATCCCGCAATTAGTCAGGACCTTCCGATCTTATACCTTCGAAGATCAAATATTGTGGTTGACTCACCAACACTATACAACTTCCAACTGCAGAGTTTGGGTGATGAGTTAAATCAATTGCAATTTGTAGCTCCACAATAATTATTGATCGAGGATCTGCTTGGAGTGTCTTCATGACCGTTGGATCACATTTTAGTGGAAGGACAGGATAAGATGAAATGGATGAGAGTTTGTTTATCTGAAATCCCGTCATCCATCGAATTACAATTAAGTGGAAGGACAAGATAAGCAGAAAGGATGAGTTCTCGAATATGCGAAATCCCGTCAGCTGTCATATTTTCGAGTGGAAGGATAGGATAAGATAGAAGAGATGCATGAAAGACAGGTCCAGCCGTTTATCTAAAACCATGATCAATGAACAACATTAAGTTCGGGTTAAAGGTTGTGAGGAGGTTACACTTCGAGGAATCTCACTTTAGAAGAATTGGGAACTAGAGAAGTCTAATTAGTTGAAGTCCCGAAGTCCGAAATGAATAAGGACCATTAGATTTGGAAAATACATGATAACCGTCTGATCAGGATGATGGTCAACTTCGATGTAGACCACTTCGGTGAAATGAAGTTGAGAACATGTAAAATCACCCAAAGGCCGAAGTTCTGAAGCCACAAGGTTAAGAAATGTAGCACTCATATTGAGAGCCTACGTCATTAATAGTCAGTCGGCCATGTCAACAAGGCCATATGGCAGACCACATCAGTAAGGATACATGGTCGACCACGTCAGCAAAGGGAATATGGGAGACCACGTCAGCAAGGATATGATTCATCCGATTTGAAAGATTGCTTCAGAGCATTCTCGATCCTCGATCATATTATAGTGAAAGCTTGAGATTTGAAATCTCTGAGGTCCATAGACCCAAAGGAGATCTCGACCGTTGATCTAATGTCGGGTGTATTCTCGACCATTGATATACTATAATGGAAGGATAGTGTAAGATGAAATGTTAACCGACAACAAGCGGTCTAGATTGTATTATGACTTACCACAACAGGTTATCACTCTGGAGGAAAGATGGTGTTGAGATTCAAAATCTCTGAAGTCCGAAGACCTAGAGTAAATGGTGGCCATCCAACTCAAATGATTAATTCCTGGCCATTAGATTAAGCCTTGTAAAGAATCAAATCTGACGATTGATACATTTCCATGACATAAACGTAAACCATTCGAACTGTTCGGGAGATTTGATTCAAAAGTTTTGAAAGGTTTCAAATCCATAAGTTACGAAGGGAGAAGTTTCTTTAGCCGTCCATATCATCAAAAGATTGGATCATAACTATTGATGTGATAAGCAGTCAAGCACTTATGGCCTAGTGATTGGTCAACGTTGTTGGTCATATGATATAGGGGATCTAAATGACAACATAATACATCGTTGTAATTGGTAAGTGTAACAACCCCAATGTTAAGGTCACGGGCTAAGCCAATTTTTTTTTCTTGTTTTTAAGAATTAAGGGGAAAACAGGCATGATGAAAATAGTTGACCACACCACAGACGTTGAATAGAAGCACACAACCCAGGAAACATACAACTATGACACCACGCACCAGCTCAAGGAAAACTAGGTGAAACATGCACATAAAACTAGGAGTAACGACTAACCACCCAATGCAACAAGACACACCTAAAAGCTAAGAGTCAACATCCCCCTACCAACATGTTGACCTTGATGAACAAGACAAGAACCTCAAGGCGTGTGAACCAACGCATGCGCCCAAGTCAACATACGATGATCAACCACACTCACATGGTAGGCACTGTCTCCGACCAAGATAGCATTCATCGCTAACCCATAGGGTGCGCCATGATCCCCTAATTTGGGACCATGTCGTCCCTAGACAAGAGGCACATCAATAACCCTGGTGCAAAACAAAAGGGGACCAAGACTCAAGAAAACTCCGACGCACTAGGAACCGAATACTGACTGGAAGAATATACCTACCCCCACACAAAGGTTGATGAGACAACAGGGGACAAAGACAAGGGGTGACACCAGCCCACACGATGTCATCCCCAACCCCACCAATCACCTAGTCTAACCGGGCTACTGTTACAAGTGTTTGGCAAAGATTAACCCTCTAATTTAAGCAAGTCCAACCTTTAATTAGTCTCTAACTTACCATCTGATTAACATTAAATAAAATAAACAAAAATCCAATCGGCCATTATACCTAACACCTCAGTCATTCAATTCAATCGAAAACGCATCAACTACGAATCGGTTAGGAAAATCTGCATTTCATTAAATACAATTTAATTAACATTAAATTCATGTCATTTCGTCAATCTTCTTTAATCAATATTAAACTAAAATGACAAGTCTAAATTAAATAAAGTAAGTCCATACACACCCATCTAATTCTCTGAGTCTAATTTACCAGGTTAGACAACAATTATATGTCAAATTAACTTTTAATACATAGTTAATTTAGCAAGCCTAAATGACTACTAGTCAACAAGTTGTGAGTATGATTAACCTTAAGTACAATCTAATACAAACTAAAACATATCTAGCCTTAAGGAATACATAAATGCTACACTTTCAATGCAGTAATACATGTTCGAATAACAATTAATTTGCAATAATAAATACAAGGCATTTACGCAGAAATAGATAAATAAATTGCAAGGTACTTAACCTTAAAGAATGCATAGACTTGTCTCATTCCATGCTGGAGTACATGTCTGTAGTGATAAAAAAAAATCCATCATAAATAACACGCATTCAACGCAAGAATAAATGATTAAATTTATAAATGAAAAGAAAAATAACTATAATGCATTCAACTAAATACACAGAGCAATATCTACGAGGATTACGCATCAATAACTAAACAACTGAGCACGAGATTGGGGATACACATCAATACATAAATGGCTGAGTGAGAGATTGGGAAATCTGTGGTTATTTACATCAACTTAGTCACGTTTTAAAATGCAAGACGTGGGCATTTAAATGACAACCTTGGTCTCAATTTAAAGGAAGAATCGTGAGCATTTAAAACAACCATCTCAGTCCCCATTTAAAGGAAAATCATGGGCATTTAAAACAGTGATTCAATGAACTTCATAAGGGAAAAAATGTGGGTAATTAATGCAAATTTAGTCACACTTTCAATGGCAAATCGTGGTCCATTAAGGCAGCGACACAGTCAGTAGTTTTAACAACAAAAATTTGGCGGCATGTAACAACATATTCCATAAAGCATTTTAACATCAATTCCATGGTAAACTACAACAAACATCAGTCACAATTAAATGTCAAAACCGTGGGCATTCAATAGGAGGATGCAGAGACGAGTCCACCTGCAAATTCGTGGTTAATAAAAACAATACAGTCACATTTAATTAGTAAACATTTTGTGGGCAATTAACAGGAAGACATAGAGATCATTCCACCTGTAATTTCATGGTTATAACAGCAAGCACAAATAAAATCGTAGAACCAACTTAATCAAATAGTACACAGGTTGAACGTAGGGGAAAAAGGGTTAATTCTATCAATGCACCATTCAATCGCAGTTAGGGATAAGGGATTTATCCTGCCTTCGCCTGGGGTACCCCCGAAAAACGCAGACAGGGGCGCCCAACAGTATGCAGATAGAGATAAAATAATGGTTTCTTTGTGTGTTTGTGTTTTTTGGAATTAAAAGAATAAGACTCACAACCCCCAAAAATGTAGACAAGGATCGACATTCGTTTTTCAATGAATTAAAAGAAAAATTAATCGTAGCCCAAGAAAAAATTTGCAGACAGGAATATCAAACGTTTTTCATTTCCAGGATACCCATTTATGAGAAGCAGACAGGGTTATGAAATCGTTTTTGCATTGCTAGGATAACAATACAACACATATTTATAATTTGTCCTAGCACAAAAACGCAGTGTTAAAATTTAGACAACAAGATATAAACAAGATAACAACAAGATATAAACATGCCAAAATTAAAGAAAAACTTCACCAACAATCAAATTGCAGGGATAAACAACATGGACGTAAGAAATCCAAACGCAGGAGGTACTTTTTCTAGAAGGCACAAGTTAACAATCAACCAAGGAAAACAACAGAGGTAGACATTTGATAGGTTCATCCTTCACTCATCATCCTCGCACATAAAAGCAGGGCGTTGAGATCCATAGGTCTATTGATGCCAAAGCGACAACCGTAGATCAGGCTCCTGGACGACTTCTCAAGCTAGGATTGATGAGCTAGGGACAAAAGGAAAACAACCACAATCATCACAATCAAACACCAAAGGGCAGTCAAGACATGTTAGAATTCAAAGGCCAAGGGAGTCAATCAAATATCGAGCTAAGGGCTAAGGGAATAAATTCAGTCAACAACTAGAACTCTAAGACAATCAATTTACTTACCCCATTAAACGTGCATATCCCAAAGCATAATACTACTACAATCTACCATACAAAATGAAGAAAGTATACCATTTCCTAATTGCCCAATCTATGTTGACGTCCCACACACTCTGTGCAACACCCTCTTTTCGACCGACGAAACTTCACTAGTACCTCCCAACCAATGCTAGGGGTACTCTTCTTCCCCCGTAGCCCCCCGAGCCGCAAAGGTGCCACACATGCTAGCCAAAGAATCAACTAGCTCCTAGCTCGCCTCACAAGGCCGAGCTACCACTCCTCATCGAGCTGGGTATCCCAAATCCCACAAGCTAAGTCAGTCAAGTAGATATTTCTACAGTGTAACGTTATGCAAAACAAAAGATGTCCTTCCTCCTTCTCCTCTCTCCATTATATAGAGTTTCAAACCCTTTACCTTCCCAAAATCCCTTTTTATTTAATGTTTAATAAATTAATTCATAAAAATTTATCCCCGTACAAGTGTCACCCATCCCCTTCGTTCCTCCAAAAACTAATTTCTTTGATTAATTATTTACCCTTATTTCCCTCACTCACCTAGAGTCACTCCTAGAATCTCTCCTAGGTGTCCCCAAATTCCCTTACAGGTTTTAATGACTTTCCCCATTATTAATTTGCTAGTTCAGTTTTAAATTAGAAAGTTATTAATGGTAGATACCTTAGTAAGTTTGACTTTCTGTTTTTTCCCTTGTGTTTCCCTTTTCTTTTTATGTTTCCCTCTTTTCCTAGTTTCCTGATTATTTTAGAATTTCCCTTTTTCATTTAGAACTCAATTTGGCAGGTGTAGAAATTAAAATTTTCCCTTTTCCCCTTTTTAAATAATATTTTTTTTTTTAAATTATCCTAATAAAATAAAACAATTACCCCCCCCTTTTTTCTTTAATTTTTATCCGAACAGATTTTTGTAAAACACTTTGATTGCTTTTCCCTTCTTGTCACAAGGTTAATGAAGATTATCTTTATTACATACATACATACATACATACATACATACATACATACATACATACATACATATATATATATATATATATATATATATTTAAAAAGGTAAAATTTTACCACCAGCAAAGATTAGACCTAGACCTTAATTTCCTAGGCGGGGCGACACATTTTTTTTTTTTTTAAGGGAAAGGTTTCAAATCATCCTTATCACTTTATTGTCCTAAATCCATCTAGGTTTATTCATTTATTAAATAACCACGCGACGTTCCCTTCAGGATGCACTAGGTTCTCTAAGGGATCCACTCACCTCTTTCTATTTCTCTTGTGCGACGTGCCCTTCAGGACGCACCACGTGCTCCAAGGGTGCCACTCTCCTCATTACATTTTTCTTTCATGACGTGCCATTTAGGATGAAACACGTGCTCCAAGGGTTCCACTCACCTCTTTACTGACTTGGTAGACATCAAAAACCCCTGGAGTCAATACTTCACCAAGTGAACTTGTGGGAGACTAAGGGCCTCTAAGGAATAAGGCCCCTGCCTTATTGCGCACCCCTTAGAATCATCGTGAGCGGCTGTAATAGTCTTCCCTCATGACATCGTGGTCCTTTCGAACTAAGTAATTGTTAACCTACAGTTTGAGCCATGGCAAGAGTGCTAGTAGGATGTGGTAGGGATGCTGTACAGACCTCTCCCTCAATATCTCTAGTAGTCGTGTGTGACCCCTTTATTCCACATGTGAGTCTGCTCGGAAAGCTATCATCAACCTACATCATCAATGAATCATGTCAGAATATATCCATATCATATCATCTAATCATATGCACTAATTTCACCTATAAAATAGTCAAACCCCAATGGTACACTCCCCAACTCGATCTAGAGTCCAAGGGGTTCCATCGATGCCTCTGCATCCTCGAGGTCAAAGATCCTGCACACTTAGTAAAACCGAGTCAATAACACCTGTCTATGTCAATGCAGTAAAACAACATGTCATCAACCCATAACGCCTCATAATCAAAATCAATGTTTTAATAGCATAAAATCAGGATCACTTGCAAGCAAGTGTCCTTAAAGAATAAGTTCGCTCAGTGCGCAAGAGAGGGATGTTACATACACCCACTCTTGGTATAAATTTCGTTTCGAAGTTTCACAGTATAAATGTCAAAATAAAGTGTATCACAGTATCATAAGTCTATGTATCAAACAAAAATGGAAACTGTCGGTGCATATCATATGCGTCCTCCCAAGTCGCCGAGTGTGGACTATAGCTGTCCCACTGGACCTAGACCTTCTCTACCATTCGACGTCGTAGTTGTCGAATCTGATGATTCAAGATGCATATCGAATCAGTCATGAGCGCCCCCTCATCTGATACCTTGAAGGAACTCATTTCAATAACATGTGTAGGATCACTAATATAATGTCTCAAAAGAGATACGTGAAAACCATCATTCATACGCCTCGAAGAATCAGTCAAGGCTAGTGGATAGGCCAGGGGCCCCTTTCTCTCCACATTATCGAAGGGTCCCATGAACCTAAGAGAGACTTTATCTCCCTTTCCAAACTTGATCGAACTCTTATGCAGTTTAACCCGCAAGAAGACTCGATCGCCAACCTCGTAACTACGGTCAACACGGTGTGCATCGACATAACTCTTCTGTTGATCCTGCGCTTCTTTAATCCTTTGTCTTATTGTTTTCATTTTCTCTTCCATTTCTTGGATTGCTTCTGGTCCCACCAGGACCCTATCCTCATGTCGATCGCATCTCAAAGGCATCCAACATGGTCGCCCGTAAAGAAACTCGAAAGGAGCCATCTTAATGGTGCTTTGGTAACTGTTGTTATAAGTGAATTCCACCAGTGGAAAGAATTCTTCCCAATGCTTTTGTTGGTCCATCACGTACATGCGCAACATGTCCTCCAAGGTCTGGTTCCTTCGTTCGGTCTGCCCATCAATCTCCAGGTGATACGTCGTACTGAAGTTAAGTTGGGTCCTCAAGGCCTCTTGGAAACTCATCCAAAATCATCCAGTAAACATTGATCCTTGATCAAATATAATCCTCTTAGGCATGCCATGCAGCCTCACAATCTCATTGATGAAAACTCTAGCTATGCCAGGTGCCTGATACATTGTACGCATAGTAATAAAGTGAGTAGTCTTCGTCAGAGTGTCTACAACTACGAAAATCGAGTCATGTCTCCTTTTCGTCAGTGAAAATCCAACAATAAAATCCATCAAAATAATCTCCCATTTCAATTTCGGAATAGCGTGTGGTTGTAGTAATCCTGCAGTGTGTCTATGTTCATCCTTTACCTACTGACATTCTAGACATTTTGCCACCTAGTTGACTATATCTTCCTTCATTCCCTTCTAGAAGAATAAGGGTTTAAGGTCTACCCTCATCTTCATGACTCCTGGGTGAGCCATGTAAACTCCTCTATGAGCCTCTCTCAGGATCAAGCTCCTCAACTCATCATTCGGTGGTACATAAATCTGGTTTTTAAACCTCAATAAACCATCATCATCAAACAAAATTCCTTCAAATCTTGGTACCATCATTGTGTTTTGTCCGATAAAACCCGCGACCTATTTGTACTAGTCATCATCATGCTATAAAGTTAGAATCGTTTCACGTAGATTCGTCTTAAGAGGAAACACTAAAAAGATGCGTGGTTTCTGACTCAATGCATCTTTCACTTGGTTCACTGTTCCTTTTATTTAAGTAATCTAGAAGTCCTACTCGCTAAGTAATTCTGACCAACGTCGTTGTCGCGCATTCAGGTCACTTTGCATAAGGATGTGTTGTAGTCCACAGTGGTCCGTCTTTAGTTCAAATTTTCATCCAAAAAGGTAGTGTCTCCAAACCTTCAAGGCATAAACAATGGATAACAACTCCAAATCGTGCGTCGCATAGTTCTCCTCATGTCTTCTCAGTTTCCTTGAGATGTAAGTGATCATTTGATTGTCTTGCATCAAGACTCCACCTAAGCCTTCCTTGGATGCGTCAATGCATACCAGGAAGTCTGCGTCCATGTCGGGGATCTTTAGTATCAGCGCTCTTGTCAATAGCTCCTTGAGCCTCCGAAATGATTCTGCGCATTTGTCGGTCCAAACAAACTTCTTGTTTTTCTTCTGTAATTCTGTGATCGGATTTTCTATATTCAAAAATCCCTCGACAAACCGTCGATAGTATCCTACTAGACCCATGAAGCTACGTACTTCAGTGATGTTCATCGGCACAGGCCATTCCATAATAGCCTCAAGCTTGGCTAGATCCATGATGATACCTTCGCCAAAGATGACATGCCCTAAGTAGTCAATCTTTGATTGATAAAATGAGCATTTGGACAACTTCCCATACAATTTGCGCTCTCGCAAACACTGTAGTACCAAGCGTAAGTGCTCTTCATGCTCCTCTGTCTTCCGAGAGTAAATCAAAATATCGTCAATGAATACTTGGACAAACTTGTCCAAGTACTCGCGGAACGCCCCATTCATCAAACTCATAAATACCCCTGGGGCGTTTGTCAGTCCAAATGGTAAAACAATAAACTCATAATTTCCAAACCTCATCTTAAAGGCATTCTTAGGGACATCATCCTCCTTGATTCGTAATTGGTGATACCCTGATCACAAATCGATCTTTGAGAACACCGTTGTACCCTTTATCTGATCGAAGATATCATCAATCCTCAGCAACAGATATTGATTCTTTATCGTGGCCTTGATCAATTGATGGTAGTCAATGCATAGCCTCCATGACCCATCCTTCTTTCATATGAAAATATCAAGTGAACCCCATGGTGACACACTTGGAAGTATCTATCCCAGGTCTAACAATTCCTTCAATTGCATTCTCAACTCTTGTAACTCCGGGGTCGACATCCGATAAGGCATTATAGCTATCGGTTTAGTTCTCAGTTTTAGATCTATAGTAAACTCCAATTCCCTCTCCGAAGGAATCCCAAGTAATTCCTCCAAAAAGACATCTGCAAACTATCTCACCATGGGAAGGTGTTCTAGACCTCTCGCTACTCCCTTCTCATTTAACGCAAGGATCGCATAAAGATTATATCCCTTGCACATGTTGTTTTGAAGTTGCAAGGAAGAGATGAACCTAAGGGAAAATCCTTGGTTCTGGCCTACAATGACACATCTCTGTCCCTCATCATCGACCAAGCTCAACCATTTCATCTTACAGTTGAGTATCTCCTCATGCGATTCCAACCAGTCCATACCGATCATGACGTCATAAGATCCTAATATCATGACGTACAGGTTGGCCTTGGTGAAAATCTCTCCCAAGTTAAGGATACAACCCGTAATATTTCTTCCAACCTTCTTTTTGTCTCCCGAAGCCATCTCTACGAAGATAAACTCATCCTGTTCGAATGCCTTTACCTTAATCCTTTTTAGCACTGCACCAGAAATGAAACTCTCGATAGCACTGGGATATATCAAAATACTAAGGGTCTGGTCAGCGACGGTACCTGTCGTCTTGAGCATAGTCAACTGATGCTCTGTCTGGCGGTTATTCACCACTGCATGAATTCGATGGGCTTGCCCAAATCTCCCATGGTAGTGGGTCTGACTGATCAAGATGCTCTAGTCCTCTCCACTAGGAAGTGGCTCTGGTAGTGTGGCTCCCCACACGTCCAACACCCCTTCTTCGGTCCAGTAGTCCTGGTATCCGAAGTAGAAGATGACAGCCCACTGACTTGGAATCCTGTTCTATTCTACTAAACAGGCCTAAACTGTTGCTGCTGCCGACGCTGCTGCTGATGCTGGGGTCTCCGATAAGGTGTCCAGTGCTGAGAGGTCGATTTTCGAGGTGTAGTGAAAGTGTATCCCCTCTGGAAGCCACGATATCCCAACGCATGTCTGGCTGGTGTCTGATGCTGTTGCGCACTAGTTGACACCTACCCTGTTGGTCTCATTGGAGTCCTATTCTGACCCCTACTGATAATATCCTCCTCTACTATGAGGGCCTTCTGGATGGCATCATGCAAGGTTTGAGGCATCAAAATCCTAACCTTTGCATGTATGTTGCCGTTAAGGCCGAACAAAAACCTGTTGACCTTAAGTTTCTTAGTGTTAAGATGCGAAGCATACCCGAGTAGCTCCATAAAATGGGCCTCGTACTCGATCACCGTATGATCGCCCTGTCGTAAGGCATTGAAATCATTGAGATGATTCTCAATGAATTCCTCTGAAAGGTACCTCTCTCGGAACCGTTACTCAAACAGTTCCCATGACATGTCTTCGATGGCCATGTTCAACGGCGATAGGAGTGTTTTCCACCATAGAAGAATTCTCCCCTTCAGTTGAAAGACCACCATGTGGACCTTCATGTTGGAGGTATAGTCGTGCAGTGCAAATCACATTGCCATATTCTCCAACCATGCCTCGGCGACTGCGTCATCCGAGGCACTGAAGAACTCAGGAAATTTGACCTTCTAGAGTTCACGGTGAATGCTACTAGTATTGAATGGAGCGCGCGGTGGACCCTCAGGGGGTGTCGACGCTCTGGCCTCATCTCTGTCCAAACGGATGATCAGTGCCTCATACATGCGCTGAAAAGATCTCATCATTCTGACCACATCACCAACTTCTATCTGCTCATGCCCGACAACCTATTCATCTCCCTGGGGGTTAGACCCCTCAAGCATGGATGCTACTGGAGGTGTGGCACCTCCTCCCCTAGCACCCCATCGTATACCTCTGCGATGTCCTCTAACCATGATTACCTACATGAATACAAGTCAACTTCATTAGCAACATCATAATCAAATCATATCAACGAAAGCTATACTGATCCCAGCTCACAGGTTGAACCCGCTCTGATACCATATGTAACAACCCCAGCGTTAAGGTCATAGGCTAAGACAATTATTTTTTTTTCTGGTTTTTAAGAATTAAGGGGAAAAAAGGCACGACGAAAATAGTTGACCACACCACAAACGACGAACATAAGCATGCAACCTAGGCAACATGAAACTACGACACCACGCACCGGTTCAAGGGAAACCGAAAGAAAATTCATAGAAAACCAGGAGTAATGACTAACTTCTTGACGCAACAAGACACACCTACAAGATAAGAGTCAACATCCCCCTCCCAAGACATTGACCTTGATGAACAAGACAAGAACCTCAAGGTGCGCAAACCAACGCATGCTCCCAAGTCAACATACGATGCTCAGCCACACTCACATGGTAGGAACTGACTCCGACCAAGATATCATTTTCCGCTAACCCATAGGGCACGCCATGATCCCCTCATCAGGGACCATGCCATCCCTAGACAAGAGGTGCGTCAATAACCCTAGTGCAAAACAAAACGGGACCAAGACTCACGAAAAATTCGACATGCTAGGAATCAAATATTGACTAGGAGACTATACCTACCCCCACACAAAGGTTGATGAGACACTAGGGGACAAATACAAGAGGTGATGCCAGCCCACACAATGTCGTCCCCGACCCCACCAATCACCCAGTCTAACCGGTCTACTGTTACAAGTGTTTGGCAAAGATTAACCCTCTAATTTAAGCAAGTCCAACCTTTAATTAGTCTCTAACTTACCATATGATTAACATTAAATAAAATAGACAAAAATCCAATAGGCCATTCTACCTAACAACTCAGTCATTCAATTCAATCGAAAAAGCATCAACTATGAATCGGTTAGGCAAATCTGCATTATAATCAATCATTAAATACAATTTAATTAACATTAAATTTGCATCATTTCGCCAGTCTTCTTTAATCAATATTAAACTAAAATGACAAGTCTAAATCAAATAAATTAAGTCCATACATGCCCATCTAATTCTTCGAGTCTAATTTACCAGGTTAGACAACAACTATATGTCAAATTAACTTTTAATACATAATTAATTTAGCAAGCCTAAATGACTACTAGTGAGCAACTTGCGAGTCTGATTAACCTTAAGTACAATCCAATACAATCTAAAACATATCTAGCCTTAAGGAATACATAAATGCTACGCCTTCAATGTAGTAATACATGTTTCGAATAACAATTAATTTGCAATAAGAAATACAAGGAATTTATGCAGAAATAGATATATAAATTGCAAGCTACTTAACCTTAAAGAATGCATAGACTCATCTCATTCCAGGCTAAAATACATGACTGTAGTGATACAAAATTTTCCATCATAAATACCACGCATTCAATGCAAGAATAAATGATTAAATTTATAAATCAAAAGAAAAATAACTATAACACATTCAACTAAATATGCAGAGCAATATCTATGAGTTACACACCAATAACTAAACAACTGAGCACGAGATTGGGGATACACATCAATACATAAATGGATGAGTGAGAGATTGGGAAATCCATGTTTATTTTCATCAACCTATTCACGTTTTAAAAGGCAAGGCGTGTGCATTTAAATGACAACCTTGGTCTCAATTTAATGGCAGAATCGTGAGAATTTAAAAGAACAATCTCAATCCCCATTTAAAGGCAACTCGTAGGCATTTAAAATAGTGATTCAGTCAACTTCCTTAGGGAAAAAATATGGGTAATTAATGCAAATTCAGTCACACTTTCAAGGGAAAATTGTGGTCCATTAAGGCAGCGACACAATCAACAATTTTAACAACAAAAATTCAGGGCCGTGTAACAACATATTTCGCCAAGAATTTTAACAACAATTCCATGGTAAACTATAGAAAACATCGATCACAATTAAATGGAAAAAATGTGGGCATTCAACGGGAGAACGCAGAGACCAGTCCACCTGGAAATTTGTGGTTAATAACAACAATACAGTCACAATTAATTAGTAAAAATTTTGTGGGAAATCAACAAGAAGACGCATAGATCATTACACCTGCAATTTCATGGTTATAATAGCAAGAACAAATAAAATCACAGACCCAACTTAATCAAACAGTACACAGGTTGAATGTAGGGGAAAAGGGGTTAATTCCATTAATGCACCATTCAATCGCAGCCAAGGATAAAGGATTTTTCCTTCCTTCGCTTAGGGTACCACCAAAACCGCAGACAAGGGTGCCCAACAATACATAGACAAAGGTAAAATAACATTTTTGTGTGTGTGTTTTGGAATTAAAAGAATAAGAATCACAACCACCAAAAATGCAGACAAGGATCGACATTCGTTTTTCAATGAATTAAAAGAAAAAATAATCCCAGCCTAAGCAAAAATTTGAAGATAGGAATATCAAACGTTTTTCATTTCCAGGATACCCATTTATGAAAAGAACACAGGGTTATGAAATCATTTTTGCATTGCTAGGATAAAAATACAATGCATTTTTTTAATTTGTCCCAACGACGAGATATAAACATGCTGAAATTAAAGAAAAACTTCGCCAACAATCAAATTGCAGGGATAACCAACATGGACGCAATAAATCCAAACACAGAGGTACTTTTTCTAGAAGGTGAAAGCCATAAATCAACCAAGGAAAACAATGGGGGTAGACGGCTGACAGGTTCATCCTTCGCTCATCATCCTCGCACGGAAAAGAAGGGTGTTGATATCCATAGGTCTATTAACGTTGAAGCAATGACTGTAGATCAGGTTCCTGGCCAATTACTTAGGTGAGGACTGATGAGCTAGGGACGAAAGGAAAACAACCACAATCATCACAGTCAAACACCAAAGGGCGGTCAAGACATACCGGAATTTCAAGGCCAAGGGAGTCAATCAAACATCGAGATAAGGGCTAAGGGAATAAATTTAGTCAACAACTAGAACGCTAAAACAATGAATTTAGTTACTGATCCGTAAAGATCTTTTAAGGACTGTGGTTGAGTTTTTTTTAATTGCATGTGTTAATTAACCATTTGAGAAGCTCAATGAAAGAATGAGGAAATAAGAGGAATTAAGATAGCCATATACATATATGCATATCTGAAATGAAGTAATAAACAACAAACCATAACAAGAGAATTGATAACGGAGTTCAGCACAAAATTGCCTACGTCTCTGGGCCTTTGTCTCTGTGGGGGAGGCTTCTTTATTTCTGTTCAAAGCTCAAAAACTACATCGCAGCAATGCCATTAGGCTATAAGACTGATTTTTTCATGTTCTTCCATATCTCTCGAACCCAACAAAAGAAACGACATGCAAAACGGATGACCGGAGCTCCTAGAAATGGCCCACAAGAGTCTGCTCCTCAACAGCTTCCCTGCATAAAAAATGGCTTTGGCTTGGATTCCCTTCAACATAAATCTTCTCTGACTATCCTTCATGGCCTCAAACATGCCTAGTTTATATAGATCTGAAGTTGGTTATCCATCCCCAACTTCCTCCCAAAATCTGGGCTCAAATAGGGCTCAAAATCTCCCAATAATGGATAAAATCCATTAATTACAGGCATAAAATAATAAAAATCAAAACTATATAGTTAAAATAAACCATATAAGTTTAATTTGGGGTGCAACCACCTTTTCTCCATGCCCTGGGTCACATGGACACCTCCATGTGGCCAGGCGCTATTCCTCTAGGTGTGCTAGCCCCCCTGTCCAACTGGCTCTTGGTCTTCGACGTGCTGATAGAACAGAGGGCTAACAACCTAACCATGCCCCTTTTGGTGGATGGCTTCTGGTCCTATGGGATCTACCTGAGATCTGAGGGCTGGTGCCTATCGTGACCCCCATGCTCTACCCTATCACTTGGTTCTATGGTAGGGGCGTATGGGATGTCAATACAACTGCGGGATGGGGCTAAGCCCCAGCCCTTTCTGCCTCCGACCATTACTTTTTGCTAAATTAAATAAAACATTTTCCATATAGATATTAAGTAACACCAGTGGAGCGAGCGGTTAGCCCGGTCCTGCCAGTCCGTAGCTTGGAGGAGGTCGGGGGTTCGACTCCGGTGGAGACCCCATATTTTGCACAAACCAACGAGCCAACCAATGGGTGCCACGTGGAAACCCATGACTGGGCCATGTGGAACCTTCCCATTAGTCGAATACGATGCCACTTGTCAACACATGATTGAACCACCTGCCTATTGAGGTGTCTTCCCGGTCAGTAACCGTATCGCCATGTCACTGCCCTGTCAGCATGCTACTGTGTCTTCCACGTTAGCCTGTGCCACGTGTCACCCTTACAGTGGTGGCACGTGTCACTCTCTGACTGGTCCAATCCCTACCGTACACCACATCACCTGCCACATGTCATCACCAGGAGCTGCCACATCAGCTGTATGGCCTGTACAGTAAGCCTGCCACGTGGCACTGTACGGACTGTACAGTCACCCATTTTTTTTGCATGTTTGGGTTTTCGAACAAAATGCGATATCTTTCGCATACAGAGCCCATTTGATGAAGTAAATATATGGCCGGAATCAGGAAGATGAGACGGACGCAATGGTGCTGTCTTCATTGGATTCTGAGCACTTTCATTTTTGAGCCTTTTTAAAGCCCTGATAGGCTCCTGGATCTGATTCTGGATCACTTTCCCCATTAAACATGCAGATCCCAAAGCATAATACTACTACAATATACCATACAAAATGAATAAAGTGTCCCATTTCCTGATCGCCTGGTCTATGTTGATGTCTCGCGTGCTCCGTGAAACACCCGCTTGCCGACCGACGAGACTTCACCAGTACCTCCCAACCAATGCTAAGGGTACTCTTCTTCCCCCGTATCCCCCTGAGCCACAAAGGTGCCACACACATGAACCAGAGAATCGACTAGCTCCCAGCTCGCCTCGCAAGGTTGAGCTACCACTCCTCACCGAGTTGGGTATCCCAACTCCCACAAGCTAAGTCAGTCAAGTAGAGATTTCTACAGCATAACGTTATGCAAAACAGAAGATGTCCTTCCTCCTTCTCCTCCCTCCATTATATAGAGTTTCGAACCCTTTACCTTCCCAAAATCCCATTTTATTTAATGTTTAATAAATTAATTCATAAAAATTCCTCCTCGTACAAGTGTCACCCATCCCCTTCATTCCTCCAAAAACTAATTTCTTTAATTAATTATTTACCCTTATTTCCCTCACCCACCTAGAGTCACTCCTAGAATCACTCCTAGGTGTCCCCAAATTTCCTTACAGGTTTTAATGACTTTCCCCATTATTAATTTTCTAGTTTAGTTTTAAATTAGAAAGTTCTTAATGGTAGATACCTTACTAAGTTTGACATTCTTCCTTTCCCCTTGTGTTTCCCTTTTCTTTTTATGTTTCCCTCTTTTCCTAGTTTCTTAATTATTTTAGAATTCCCCTTTTTCCTTTTTTTCATTTAGAGCTCAATTTGGCAGGTGTATAAATTAACTTTTTCCCTTTTCCCCTTTTTAATTAATATATATTTTTAAAATTATCCTAATAAAATAAAACAATTATTCCCCCCCACCTTTTATTTTTTATTTTTATCCCAATAGATTTTTGTAAAAAACTTTAATTGCTTATCCCTTCTTGTCACAAGGTTAATGAAGATTATCTTTATTATATATATATATATATATATATATATATATATATATATATATATATATATATATATATATATATATATATATATATATATATATATATATATATATATCTCTTTTAAAAGGTAAAATTTTACCACCAACAAAGATTAGACCTAGACCTTAATTTCCTAGGCGGGGCGCACAATATTTTTTTTGAAGGGAACGATTTCAAATCTTCCTGAACACTTTAATGTCCTAAATTCATTTAGGTTTATTCATTTATTAAATAACCATAGGACGTTCCCTTCAGGACGCACTAGGTGCTCCAAGGGATCCACTCGCCTCTTTCTGTTTCTATTGCGCGACGTGCCCTTCAGGACGCACCACGTGGTCCAAGGGTGCCACTCGCCTCTTTCTAGTTTTTTTGCATGACATGCCCTTCAGGATGCACCACGTGCTCCAAGGGTGCCACTCGCCTCTTGAATGACTTGGTAGACATCAAAAACCCGTGGAGCCAATACTTCACAAGGTGAACTTGTGGGAGACTAAGGGCCTCTAAGGAATAAGGCCCCTGCCTTATTTCTCACCCCTTAGAATCATCGTGAGTGACTATCACAGTCTACCCTCACGACATCATGGTCCTCTCGAACTAAGTAATAATTAATCTACAGTTTGAGCCATGGTGAGAGTGCTAGTAGGTTGTGGCAGGGTTGTTGTCCACACCTCTCCCTCAACATATCTGGTAGTCATGCGTGACCCCTTTACTCCACATGTGAGCCTGGTTGTCAAGCTATGATCAGCCTGCATCATCAATGAATCATGTTGAAATATATCCATATCATATCATCTAATCAGATGCACTAATATCACCTATAAAACAATCAAACCCCAATGGTACACTCCCTGAATCGATTCAGAGTCCAAGGGGTTCCATCGATGCCTCTGCATCCTCAAGGTCCAATATCCTGCACACTCGGTAAATCAATTCAATATCACCTATCTATGTCAATGCAGTAAAACAACATGTCATCAACCCATAACGCCTCATAATCAAAATCAATGTTTTAATAGCATAAAATTTGGATCAGTTGCGAGCAAGTGTCCTCAAAGAATAAGTTCGCTCAGTGTGCAAGAGAGGGATGTTACACTAAGACCACGGTTTTGTAATGCTCGGTCACATATAATGGTTTGAAGGAATTACCTCTATAGAATTTGTTCTCTATGAAAATAATAGATATTCAGGATCGAGTCTAAAGGATCAAATTGATCCATATTTGTAATCAATTTCTAAAAATCCTTCACGATAAAAATGTTAGAACAATGATTATGGTTAAGTTAAACGAAGAGGTGTGATGCTCCAAATAAAGGGACACTGTATATAACACTCACGTCGTTTTGTAGAATATATAAACAACAAAGAGAGGTGAGAAGAAGTCATCTCTGGAGTCCAGATCAAAAGATCAAAAGCTGAAGAAGATTCCAGAAAGAAAAGCTGAAGATACTTATGTATTAAGGGTGGTTGGGTGGTGCAAGGGAAGGTTGGTGCCTGCAGAGGGAGTTGGTGCTTCCTTGTAAGTTATAGCTGACTAAATAGGGGGTTGTAGCCTCCTACCAGTTGGTGCTGGTAAACTAGGGTGTGGGTGCATCCTGATCAGTTGGTGATGATAAAAAAAGAAGAACATGTTCCTTCTATGTAACATGTAAATTTTTTTTTGCAGTTAATAGAAAAGAGTTTGTGGTTTTCTCAATTGGGTTCCACGATAAAATATTGTTTTAAAATTCTGTTTGCATTAATAAAGGAAAAAATAATATAATTGTTGTGTCACCGATTCACCCCCCCCTCTCAGTGACAGGATCTAATCCTTCACTAAGGAGTTAAATATTCTTTGAGTACCTACAAGAAAACTTTGAAAGCTTTAAATAGAGAAAACCTGGTTCAAATTACCTTTATGAATAGACAGAGTTCGAATGTAAGAATTTAACCATGCAAAGTTTAAAACAATCAATTCTATAATGAATTTAATAAGAACAATAGAGTCGTAGGTTAAATCTATGTCCCTGAATAGAAAAAAACAACAACTTAACCTTTTGGGAAATAAATTTCATCTAGGGCCTCCACATTCTAAGTCTCAATGCCGATGATTATGTTGCACATAAATTTATGGACAAATGGTCGTGGGGTAACGACCTTTGCTCAAACCTAAATCCAAATGATTAAAATAAATACAAAGGGTTTAGTTCATTTCAATGTTTTATAGTGAATTCTGACCATGGTGGTGACCAAGGAGAAAACTAGAAGGGTATGGGCTGGAGGACTAGTAGTCAATAGAGAAGAAGTCCAGTAACCCTATATCTTGCACCAAACCTGACTAATAAAAATTAAAGGATTAAACATACCAAGTGAAGCCTTTATCATAGTGGAACCTGGAACTAAAACGTAGACATAGGTGTGAATAATTATTTGGGTCCAACCTTCAAACCAGAATAAGATCAAAATGAATGTGACACAGAACCCCATAGAATTCATTTGTATCAGAGGACATTTTTACCTTTCATAGAGAATGCATAGAACCTTTACAAAGTTTACAGTTTATGAGGTTACTTACCCATGCAGGTGGAGAACCTTGCCAATGTGGTTTTTCCTCCATTCCTCACCAGAGTTGAACAACAGCAAAAACAAATAACAGGTTGCGAGGAGTAATACTGTAAAGAAGAAAAGTAAAAATGAGAACAAAGGGACAACTATGAGGAGCATAATGGCACCTTGAGCCTCTTGTTCATGGGAAAGAGTGACTGATACGTTACCCATGCTATTACCATATGATTTTGAGGGAAGTGGAAAGCCCACATTGGGTGGGTTCCTGTAGTGTCATGACGTGGAGTACCGGTAGGTTCTATCACCATTAATGGAATGTCATAAACTTAAACGCCTACATTCTATAATGGCCTAGGTTAAGGTATGACTTGGCACCCACCTCAACATGATTCTCGAACCACTTTAATGTTGTGTGGTTTGTGCAAAATCCTAGTTTGGGTGAATAAACACTTAGTATTTGTGTAGAGTTTTTAACTTGGACCATGGGTTCATTGTATACACGGGTTTTAGTATAGCATAGTGTTGAATTACATGGTAGATTTGTAATTCGTAGCACACATATTAGGGCCATAGTCATTCATGTTTCCTAACATAACAAGTTTTGTTATGTTATAATTATGACTGTTATATTATTGCAGTATGATAAGTGTTATGGGTATGCTATAAACCTAGCACATAGATTAGGTCCACTGGTGTTTTAACCTTGGAGCTAACAGCTACATTATACAATTTTTCTATGGCATAGTTTGTTGCAATAATATAGTATGGATAACATGGGTATGTTGCATAACCCTAGTACTTATTCCATGGACGTTGACAATCATGGTTGCAAATTTAATAATATAAATGCATGAATCCCATTTATTGTCAAGGTTGCATGGTTGCAAATTTAATAATATAAGAACACTATGATTTAATGGACCATAACAATAAGATAGTATGATGGGTTTAAATTTCCTTTGAAGAATTTTAGGATGGATAATCTAGTAGAGTAAAGACTCATTGGCACACAAAGTGGAATAACATGTAAAAGAAAATATATTTATGTGTCATGCTAGTTTTGGTTTGATAATAGATGCTAGTTTACCTGCAATTTTTTTTTTAGTGAAATTTGGGATAGATTACAATGAGTGTCTCTAAGTTAACATAATTAAAATTCAATTACAAGATATGTTAAATAAAGAATACATCAGAACAAGTGTCTCAACATGGGTAACACCAATATTATTTGTCAAAAAGAAAGATGGAATGCTAAGATTATGTATTGACTATCGTCAATTGAATAAAATGATGATTAAAAACAAATACCCTCTACCCATGACTAATGAATTATTTAATTAGGTTGGAGGAGCGATGATATTCTCTAAACTGGATGTAAGATCTAGATATCATCAAATTAGAATAAAGTATGAAGACACAAATAAAATAGTGTTTAGAACACATTATGGACATCATGAATTTGTAGTAATCCCATTTGGACTCGCTAACGTGCTAACAAATTTTATGTGTTTGATGAAAAATACATTCAACCAGTACTTGGATAAATTCATACTGATTTTTATAGATGATATATTAGTCTATTAAAAAACTGAACAAAAAAATGAACAACATTTGAATATAATACTACAGATATTAAGAGAACATAAATTATATGCTAAATTTGATAAATGCAATTTCTATCAAAGAAAGATACAATATGACACCAATCCCCTGCCTCTACCAGGTTCTGCTCAACCTCCCAGTCAAGGATCGATCACTTTCAAAGTCAGATCGACTCTTAGACTCTTGCTGAACACAAATTTTATTTTACATGGGCCCTCCTTAGTTCTCTGTGTGGGTTCTTTGAAACCTTCCTGATGCTTTTTCTGTTTAAAAAAATATAAATGAATAGTTCTATTCCCCTCCGCTAGGCCCCTTTCCACATACAACCTTGGGCTATGATTTGGTACTTAACCCAAAAGGCGGTAAGCTTCGGGCTTCGAGACTCTTGGAAACCGATATTCCTTTCAAATTCCTGAAGTGATATATCCTAAGATGATAGGATTACTCCACATGCCCCTCCAAACTGGTGGTCAGGATGAGTTCTTCTTCAAGGCTTCGAGAGTTCTTCCACCCTCATATAATATTTTCCTCGAAGCCTCTTTCCTCTAAAACTGGTGGATATTTGACGCGTGTCTACCTGGAATCGACTATCGATGACATTTCGACCTTAGACCCTTGGTCACCTCAACGCTATCCTCCTTCCTTCCAAAGTCACAAACCTATGAATACATTGATATCCACTAGGTATCCTCCCTAGATCCAAAGTTCCATATTCACCCTTGCAATTCGGCTTCCAGAATTTGGAAAAAATTCCCTTTGTTCCTCACAATTCTCACGGAGCTCTAGCCTCCCAAACTTTTGAACTTGTTGGAACTTGTCTGTGGTGGAACGAACGGTCACGATATTCAATCCTCTTCGGGACTTCGACTATATTTACTCTTTTACACTCTGTAATCCCCTGAATACACTAAGTGTCGAAGGATCCTGAAGGCTATCCTTCGAGAAACTATCTTAGATATGACGATCATCAGTTTTCTGGTGATATCACACGGGATATTCACCATCACTCCTCCAAACTCTTCCCTTCAAGGAATTATGGTCATTGGCCCTCCTGAGCTTAACTTTCTCAAGGTATATGAAACTTCTGTCTGCCCTTTGTGCGCTTCTCCCTCACTATAGAGTGTTGGACTTAGGAATTTCCTAATTATCCTTCCTCAGTATTGATGGTAGCTATCTCTCCTAAGCTTGGGTTCTTGAGGTATATGAGACCTCTGCCTGTCCTTTGTGCACTTCTTTCAAACAGAAAGATGTTAGGACTTAGAAATTTTTCTAAGTCTTTCCTCCTCAAAAACTCAAAGCACTATCTCTCCTAAGCTTGTTCCTCCAAGGGTTTAAAAACTTTCACACACTCCTTGCATCCTTGGAACCTCTGCAACAATCAACTATTCTACCCTTCACAAAAATATGAGAACGACTTAGCCTATGCACTCCTTGTGTGGGTCTATATGTTCTTTGCACTACTACTACCAAGGATCCAACATTATCTCTCCTAAGCTTCTATGAGTTAAACTTAACTTTGTCAATGTACTCTTTGCAGAAAATGCACCCTCCTTGTACGAGCTTTCAGAAGAGAAACAATTGAAACTTATTCTAACTCTTCATACTAATGTATTTAATCATCAAATACATTCAAAAGCACAATGTAACACCCTGACGTCATGACAACAAAAATATCGTACAACAGGTAGATTTTTATTTTATTTTTATTGTTGTATTAGGAAGTTAAAACCTCATAATAAATAGAAACATCATCGACACATCATTCACATATATTAACGAAACAATATCAATGCATTAACAATCAATTATGACATAATTTCGACACATCATCACCATGAACCACGACAAGCATATTGATGTATTAACACATTAATTAACAACAACCCAACACAATTACCTTCTACAATTAATAACGATGCATAACAATACGAATCTTAAACACTCAATGCATCTCATAAACACAATCATGAGATAACACCAGGATAACATAAGATAACATAGCGAATCATAAGGATCATAAATATAATCATCAGGATCACATAATATACTACCCACCCAACCTACCATGCAGATTTAGGACCTCCAAGACACATAAGCAATGATCAAGCCTAGGTTCTAATTGATTTTAACCATTTAGAGTCTCAAGTCTCGCGACTGTCCTAAGGAACAAGGAGTTGTCTATATCCCACTAACACAAAAAATCCCAAGAAACTAGCTAAATCAACATCATCTACGATAACCCTATTTAGAAATCCATTAATCCCAGTTCACAATTAAGCTTGGCGCATGAGTAATCATTCACATAACTCATCCTATATCATATCAATTTTCAATTCATGCAAGGAGTCTAATGTCTACAACAATCATTAATAAATTTAATGGCACAAATAAAATTTGTTAATCCATCATTCATTAATACATCTACTGACGCAAGTAAGGGTTTTTAATCCCTCATTCATTAATACATTTAATGACACAAGTAAAGGTTTTTAATCCATCATATGACAACATAAGAGAAGGTGCAAGGTAAATGATTGTATTTATCTGTTGTGTAAGGAAATCTAAGGTCTAATCAGTCGTTCATTGCATCATAATTTCATTACACGCAAGTAGTCTGATGTCCATAACCATATATTACATATAATTTAGTGCACACAAGGAGTCTAAGTACATCAGCTAGTCCTATATCACATTAAGGAATTGGGTGTTAGCATTCTAATCAAGAATCATCATTTACATCAACTATTCGAGAAGCATGATATATCTAGCCACTGAAATAACCCTGAGCAACATTAATCAGTGTTCGGGATCGAATTAATAACTAAATCATTCATCGATGTTATGAAGTCAATGCGCTAAAAAAACTATCCATTAATCATGGTGCAAAAATTTAATTGTTATGCTAACAAAAATTGTGCAGGGTCAACTATTTATCAACAATAAATTTGTCATGCATTAATATTTTTAAAGAAAAAGGACCAACTGAAAAGGGTGATAAAGGGTGGATTGACCATAAGCCACCTATAATTAAAAACTAAATAAAGTTTGAATATAATTACATTAATTGGACTTCAATGCGATAGTCCTAAAATTTAACAAATATGAATAAAATTTTGTCATTGGGGCTCAAGCATATTAAAATATGCCACATAAGCAATATACTTAATACCTACAATTATAAACTGGGTGAAAAAAATTATTGTTATTTAATGGATATAAAAACTTTAATAACATGTAACCATGCTTACCAAATTAGTTTTGTAAACCCACTTTTCCAAATAACAAGACTTTATTTACATGCTAGCATGAGCCCTGTTATCACTCCAAGAAACCCTTTGTGGTTGTAGACCAAAGGTGCTTGGTAACTTAAGAATATGGTAGATTTGTATGCTTGGAACAATAAGATAACTCAATAGGTAATGAAAGTAACCACTCATCATGTATCTGAATAAAACAATGCTTTTAGAGAACAATAATCAGAGAACAAAGTTGAAAAAAGGGGATGAAGAATACTAGTCTAGATAACCAAATACAACCATATGCAGGGTCATACAAGACATCAAGAAATTCTTTAATCCAAGTTTATGAGCTTAATAAGAAGATGACAGTTCTTAAAAGATAAACTAAACTGGAATAAGGTGTAGAATCATGAAATATATGAAATAATCTGATATTGAAAACAAAAGAGGATTGTGATTCTATTATAAGAATAAGAAGTCAAGTACAATGGCTAGAAAATGTCTCTTAGATTGAACCTCTAGTGATCCAAATGTCTTTGTTTTAATAGCCTCACAAGTTGAAATCTAGATCCTTGAAAGATGGATCAGAGTTGCTAAAAATAGTCAAATCAAAATAGATACAACAAGTGTAGGATGAGATCCTATAAAAATGGATCTAGAATACTAAAAATGGAAAGTCAAAACAAAATTGGAAAAGATCCTATCTAAGGAGTCAAACTCTATCTTGATAGCCTTCATATCCTCCAAACGCTTTGACAGATGTAGAATACCTTCCAAGGTTGATAAATCTTCATAAGAAATTCGAATTTTCCACCTTTGGCAAAAAGGACAATTTTTTGATCATGAACTAGGTCACTATTTTCACTTTTCCACCTTCTTAAACATTAAATACATCAAGATAAAACCTTAAATTTGATGTATTTAATTATTATGCATCTTTAGAAACCAACCTCGAAAGATTTGGTTGAGAAAAAGTCAAATCTGGGCAAAAATATGCCCTTGCTACCATGTAACAAGTTTCACCAGCTAATTTTCCCTGAATCCACCCCTTTAGCTGGTGAAAAGCAGATCTTTCACCAACTAACTAGCAAAGATCAAGGCGGAATAGCTGGTGAAAGCACAGATTTTTTAAATGAAAACTGCCTTGGGAAAAATTGAATTTCTGAGTCGTGGAGAGTTAGTTTTACTTGCTTGAATAGTCGATTGACATCTAGAAATCCTAAGATTTCCAATGGTGCTTTCAAATCTGTATTTAGAGCTTGAGAGTGCAGTCAAAAGTCCCCCGAAATATTAGGAATCATTTTTCAAAGGTTCTTTTCAACGTCCTTTTGTTTAGAAAATTTAGAGGATTCATTACAAACATTGCCTCTGAATGAGGAACCCCCACTAAAACAAATACACCTCAACCCTCATGGAAATCTTCAAAATATTGAATCATCGCGTTTATGTTTCGTGTGCATTCGATACTGTAGTCAACTCCTCTATCAGTTTTTTTTGCAATTACCTCTTGAATGCATACACAATTTTTCACTTCATTCTTCTTGTTCAATTTGAGCTCTCTTTCAGCCTTTTCTATGTTTATTGGACTCTGTATTTTCTTTTCATTGATGTGTGGTGGTAGTGGAAGCTGAACCAAGATGCCATGTACTTCATGATCAACGTTTAGGTCAAGAACAACACCCATAAGATTTTCTTCTGATACATCTCCTAGTAAGTCTGCATTAATGGATTTTAAGCCAACCTCTGCACATGCTTTCCTTTTCATGCGTACATAAGTCTGGGAATATTCCTTCACACCCACAATTATAATAGCCAAAGTAGGCACCTTGCCATATTTCTGGGAAACATCTTGGGTGACCTTGTTGTGAATAGGTTGGGAAATGGCTTTTCCCAGCAGCAACCCACTTCACTTCCTCGCCATCTGCGACTCGAAACTAGGTTGATTTGCACACGGTTGACATGGTAATTATCTGATACAAACGGGATGGCGCTGGTGAAAACTCTCTGTGTTACCAATTTGAACATGAAACCATATCATATTACCTATGAACACCATGAATTCAAAACAAAAGATATTGATTTGATGTCGCAGGGTGGCAGGTACTTTCTCCTCTGTCTCTAATGATGAATGTGAATTTGTCATCTCCAACCCTCTCACTGTTGTCGCACAAAAACAAAAGCATGATCCGCCATAATGTTCTATTAAAACGTGCACAAATGGTATCATCATCATCTTTTGTTTCAACTAGTGCTCCATAATGATTGTGTGATGTGTGTCGAGCGTGTCCCTTTTTGAATTTGGAACCATTAAGTGAAATCCATGTTTAGCACTTTCACCAGCTTACTTGCCTGCGGGGAGTACACCTTAACTGTTGAAAGCTGAGGTTTTCACCACCTAATCATCAACTTAGCAACATATGTTAGCTGGTGAAAATCCTTTTTCACAAAATTTATAAACAGCCTTTTGGGGATCAATTTATTTCTAGGGTACAATTTTAAATCCTATGTTTTGACACTTTTAAAATCTAAAAATTTATATAGAATCCTATTAATGACCATGCTATCACCCACAAAATGAAACACATTGACTGATTCATTTTGGGAGCTAACATTTGGCTCCAACTGGGATGGATACCTCCCTGTGAGGTCACCAAGAACCTAGTAATTCCAGTCACCTTTAGTATTGGGCATGGAGTCATCTGGCCTGTGCAACTGTTCCTCTGCAAACCTGCAACCTGCCTGTATCTTGTTTGCTTATTCATGAATTCAGCAAATGAAAAATATCTAACTTCTCATATGGCAAGCTTATTCCTCTGCCTATCCCTACTGCTAACCAAATCTAAAATTTGGTTAGGTAAACGCAGATTTCAATAGCATCCATTTGAGGAACTTCAAAACCGTGATGACTTTATCTCTATCACTACTTAATAGAAAATAAATGAAACATATCAGCAGTAATAAATAATCTTCCATAAAGTCATACTCACCCGTGGATATTGATGAATGAATGAAATCTGGAACTTTTAAAGGGTCTGAAATATATAATTCTATCAAATAAGCCACCAGGTCTCTAAAATCAAGATCAGAAGCATTCTGATTCATGAAAAATGACTGCTCTTCAATTATTGGCTCTCTGTTTGTAGATAGACGTATTCCTTGATAGTTTCCTTGTTGTCCCAACTAAGAACTGAACTGCTGCTAGCTGCCTTCACTAGTCTCTGTGCTTAAAGAAAACTGTTCAAACTCTTTCGAAGCAGAAAACAAAATCAACTGTTGATCTGAAATTTCCATCACACCATCTCCTTCTTCATATATGTTGAAATCTTTCTTTGTCTGCAAATCTGGAAACTATAGGCTGCCCTCATCATATATTGTAGATCTAAAACTGTTACTTGCTAATGTGTCAATCTGACAATCATCTTTGGGGTTTTCAAAAGGGACAATCTCGTCTTTATAACAACCTAAGTTAGTAGATGCATTTGATACAATATCAAAAGCATCAATGCTATGGTTATTCTTCCAGAGATCACCAATATCTTGGTTATAATGATAGATGTCCCTTATTTCAACATACTCTTCAAAGCTATCATTAACCACATCATATATACATTTATGATCATCTCTGTGCTGAACAATAGAACTAAATGAAATTCTAGAAATAACCAAATCTTCAGAAACCTCAACAACTTCCTCTCCATCATTATATTTATCAAATATAGGAAGATCATGAAACATTTCTAGTGACATAGATGAAAATGGTGGCATAGAGTTA
This sequence comes from Picea engelmannii, assembly GCA_009831015.1. Classification (NCBI taxonomy): domain Eukaryota; kingdom Viridiplantae; phylum Streptophyta; class Pinopsida; order Pinales; family Pinaceae; genus Picea; species Picea engelmannii. Next base: position 645,626 of record ML779250.1, on the reverse strand, counting down.
TCAACAATAGGATTCTGAGATAGATTTTGAGAAATATCACTTTGTTCCTCATCATAACTGCAGCTTCCCTTGATACACAAATCTGAAAACTGTGAACTACCTTTAATGATTTCAATGGATGTATGACCAACA
>ML779250.1:630454-644948 GCA_009831015.1 Picea engelmannii | reverse complement strand
AGATGGATGAAAATCAGAGATAATGTTAATGGGAGAATCTTCAGCTCCTTTATTATCCATTTCTAGTTCGTTTTGATGGAAAAGCACATTATCATGAAGATCATTTGGGAGTTGTTGCAGGATATGAGGGAGAAATTCTTCTCTATTTGGATTTTCAACTTTATTATCCAATCCATATTCTTCACAGTAATTACCAAATAAAAACTGCTCCAAAAAGAACTTTTTGCAACGCTCATTGAATACACTGTGAAAAGTTTCTAAAGATGAAATGCTTGAAGGAGGTAAAGAAAAATACCATCTACGTGCATCACCTTCCAATGAATGCATGAAAATTTTCATACGGACATCTTCATGCTGCAGATCTAGTAGATCCATGCACTCATGAAACTTTTTGAGGTGTTCTGCGGGATTATCTTCTTTCTCCTCTTTGAAGACAGGTAGAAAATCTCCCCATTCTGACATATGAGGTACTAGATGTGGGAAACGAGAAATTGAAGAGAAGTCCAGATGTGCAAACCTTCACGCAAAAAGAGCAGCAAATTCTTTTGACATTTGAATGTCGTGGAGTCACCATTGAATTCATCCTTCATGGAGTCGCCAGATAGATGATTACAACCATAATAGTGTCCAGGATTTGTCTATCATCAAAGCTGGATCTTGTGTCGTCTCCTAAGGAAGTTGAGCTTCAATCTCCTCTCCCCAGCAACGACGCCAATTTGTTATCACTCCAAGAAACCCTTTGTGCTTGTAGACCAAAGTTGCTTGGTAACTTAAGAATATGGTAGATTTGTATGCTTGGAAAAATAAGATAACTCAATAGGTAATGAAAGTAACCACTCATCATGTATCTGAATAAAACAATGCTTTTAGAGAACAATAATCAGACAACAGAGTTGAAAAAAGGGGATGAATAATACTAGTCCAGATAACCAAATACAACCATATGCAGGGTCATAAAAGACAACAAGAAATTCTTTAATCCAAGTTTATGAGCTTAATAAGAAGATGACAGTTCTTAAAAGCTAAAGTAAACTGGAATAAAGTGTAGAATCATGAAATATATGAATGAATCTGATATTGAAAACAAAAGAGGAATGTGATTCTATTATCAGAATAAGAAGTCAAGTACAATGGCTAGAAAATGTCTCTTATATTGAACCTCTAGTGCTCCAAATGTCTTTGGCTTTATAGCCTTACAAGTTGAAATCTAGATCCTTGAAAGATGGATCAGATTTGCTAAAAATAGTCAAATCAAAATAGATACAACAAGTGTAGGATGAGATCCTATAAAAATGGATCTAGAATACTAAAAATGGAAAGTCAAAACAAAATTGGAAAAGATCCTATATAAGGAGTCAAACTCTATCTTGATAGCCTTCATATCCTCCAAACTCTTTGACAGATGTAGAAGACCTTCCAAGGTTGATAAATCTTCATAAGAAATTCGAATTTGCCACCTTTGGAAAAAAAGACAATTTTTTGCTCATGAACTAGGTCACCATTTTCACTTTTCCACCTTCTTAAACATTAAATACATCAAGATAAAACCTTAAATTTGATGTATTTAATGATTATGCATCTTTAGAAACCAACCTCGAAAGATTTGGTTGAGAAAAAGTCAAATCTGGGCAAAAATATGACCTTGCTGCCATGTAACAGGTTTCACCAGCTAATTTTCCCCGAATCCGCCCCTTTAGCTGGTGAAAAGCAGAGCTTTCACCAGCTAACTAGCAAAGTTCAAGAAGGAATAGCTGGTGAAAGCACATATTTTTTAAATGAAAACTGCATTGGGAAAAATTGAATTTCTGAGTCGTGGAGAGTCCGTTTTACTTGCTTAAATAGTCAATTGACATCTAGAAATCCTAAGCTTTCCAATGGTGCTTTAAAATCTATATTTAGAGTTTGCGAGGGAAGTAAAAAGTCCCTTGAAATATTAGGCATCATTTTTCAAAGGTTCTTTTCAACGTCCTTTTGTTCAGAAAATTTACAGGATTCATTGCAAACATTGCCTTTAAATGAGGAACCCCAACTAAAAAAAATACACCTCAACCCTCATGGCAAGCTTCAAAATATTGAATCATCGCTTTGATTTTTCCTGTGCATTCGATACTGTAGTCAACTCCTCTATCATTTTTTTCTGCAATTACCTCTTGAATGCATACACAATTTTTAACTTGATGCTTCTTGTTCAATTTAAGCTCTCTTTCAACATTTTCTATGTTTATTGCACTCTATATTTTCTTTTCATTGATGTGTGGAAGTAGTGGAAGCTAGACCAATATGTCATGTACTTCATGATCAACTTTCAGGTCAAGAACTGCATCCAAAAGATTTTCTTCTGACACATCTCCTGGTAAGTATGCATTAATGGATTTTAAGCCAACCTCTGCACATGCTTTCCTCTTCATGCGTACATAAGTCTGGGAATATTCCTTCACACCCACAATTATAACAGTGAAAGTAGGCACCTTGCCATATTTCTGGGAAACATATTGGGCGACCTTGTTGTGAATAGGTTGGGCAATGGCTTTCCCCAGCAGCAACCCACTTCACTTCCTCGCCATATGTGACTCGAAACTAGGTTGATTTGCACACGGTTGACATGGTAATTCTCTGATACAGATGGGCTGGCGCTGGTGAAAAGTCTTTGTGTTACCAATTTGAACATGAAACCATATCATATTACCTATGAACACCATGAATTCGAAACAAAAGATATTGATTTGATGTCGTGGGGTGGCAGGTACTTTCTCCTCTGTCTCTAATGATGAATGTGAATTCGTCATCTCCAACCCTCTCGCTGTTATCGCACGAAATCAGAAGCACGATCCGACATAATGTTCTATTAAAAAGTGCACAAACGGTATCATCATCATCTTTTGTTTCAACTAGTTCTCCATAATGATTGTGTGACGTGTGTCGAGTGTGTCCCTTTTTGAATTTGGAACCATTAAAGTGAAATACGTGTTTAGCACTTTCACCATCTTTCTTGCCTACAGGGAGTACACCTTAACTATTGAAAGATGAGTCTTTCGCCAACTAATCATCAACTTAGCAACATATGTTAGCTGGTGAAAATCGTTTTTCACAAAATTTAAAAACAACCTTTTAGGGATCAATTTATTTCTAGGGTACAATTTTAAATCCTATGTTTTGACACTTTTAAAATCTAAAAAGTTATATATAATCCTATTAATGACCATGCTATCACCTACAAAATGAAACACATTCACCGATTCATTTTAGGAGCTAACAAGCCCAACCATTGCATTGGATTTTGAATTATACATTTCATTAAATTTTAGCATCAATCAAATAATAATAGACACGAACATTCATAATATATTAGATAACTTATCTAAGGGGTATAAGGTATAATCTACTAGAAACTTGTCATGTCTATAAACATGGTTAGGAGAGGAATCTCAAGGAAGAACGATACAGAGAGTCCAAGGCGTAGGCTGAGAATGGTACTGTAGAGATTGCATGCTATGACACTTGGGTACAACCAAGTCTTATCATTTAATTAATATCAAGTAATAGAGGAAACAAGAATAAGGAGCCATAACCCTAAACAATGGAAATACATTAAGAATAAATCATTTGTTTCCTAAAATATACACTGTTATTCAAGGATTCTCGAAAAATGCAGAGGCAGTGTCAACTATTAAATTCCATGAATCTGTGAGAGTTGTCCTGGAGGATGATCGGCCATTAAGGGCACTCGAAAAATGCTAAGAAATATTTAACTCAACAAATTGAGGAAAAATGTAAAATGGAAAAACATTGAGCATAGATTGGTAAATTAGAGGGCAAGACTCTAATCATGGATAAAAACCAAATCGGAGTGAAATCCTGGACGCAATCTTTATGAAGGCAGAGTAAAAATACGCTGTTAAAGATCATGAAAAATACTAAGTGATTAAGAGGAAACATTATCGTTGGGAAAGGAGAGAAGAGAGAGTTTGACCCTATGTAGCCAAAAATGAGGCAAACGACCTCTATTCAATGCAAAGATGACCCAAAACTCACAAGGGAATCTTTGAATTTGTCGGGCGAGATTAACGAAAGGCATAGGTAAAATTAAATATTTTGTTTAAACCGTGTAGATGCAAGAATCTCCAAACTGAAGGTTTGTTTTGGAGAGACACGAAGAGAAGAGCTAAACAACACCAAAAAAATGCAGGGTAAGTGATCTCAACACAAAGGCATTAGAAAAAGGTGAAACAAAGGGAATGCAACAAAATCACAGAGTTGGGAGTCTTTAAATAGAGGGTTCCTCCACCTAGAAGGAGGACCCAAAAAGAATTGTTTTAGCCCCCTCTCCCCAATGCTACAGAGAAATATTTTGTGGATAAGATGGAAATTTAGCTGAGAAGAACAAGTGGGTCACTGATCAACAAGCACAATCCTAGTGATATCCAACCAATGGGAGCTTTGTGGGAAGGGTTCAAATCTTGAGCAGAAAATAAAAATAACAAGCGCAAGGAAAAATAAAATGAGGTCAAGAGCAGGTGCAAGAGAAATAAAATGATGGGTGAAATAACTTAAAAGTTCATAAATGAAATCACTAACTGCTCTAGAAAGCCTATTCATTTCTAGAATCTTCGTGATGCTAAATCTACCGATGACTATAACTTATTTTTCCTCAACATCATCTTTAATGGCAGACTGCAAGACCAATTATCTATTATAATGGAACTAGTGTTATAAGTTGTTTTAAGTCATTTTTAGGGAGATATTTCGGCAATGGGAGGTGGTAATGAGCTCGTCCATGGAATATTCTCTTACTAAGTTTTTCTTCAGATTCTTCGAGGGTAGAGAGGAAACATACTTTTGATAAGAAGAGGAGTAATGCAATTCCTTGGAAGGCATTATTAGTTAGAGGAAGAGAAACCATAACCTAAAATGTCTACATAAGTGGAGAGTGCTCTTAACCTTCCTACTTGGTATCCCAAAACCCTCAATAGAACACCTGGAAAAATACCAGGAGATATTAATACATACCAAAGAATTCTTTAAAAAATTGTTGACCAAAGAACTAAGAAACCCAGAACACCACCTTAGAGCCATTCGAAATCAAATTTAAAATGAAAGGATTTCGAGGAAAAATACATTACGATTCCATCAAAACATAAATCTATGTACCAAATTTCTAACTAATTTACAACTGCAAATTTTAAAAATGCGTGATTGATGGCTTGTCGATGTTCTTCGACTGCTGATGATCCTCCTCGCTCCCCCTTTCTAATCATTGAGACCTCAACGGTAACTCCCATCCAACTCTAGGGGTACTATTCTCCCCCCTAAGCCCCATTGAGCCGCAAAGGGGCCACACACACAACCATAGAAAAACTATCTCCCAGCTCGCCTCGCAAGGTCGAGCTACCACTCTCTATTCGAATTAGGTATCCCAACTCCCACAATAAAAATAAGTCAATAAAAATATGACATCATAACCTTACGCATACCAGTCGTGATCCATTCCTCTCCCCTAACATTTCTCTTATAGAGTTATCTTAGTGACCATTTTCCAATTTCACGTTAATTTCTTTTTATTAAAAATTAATTAGGTAAAACTCTCCCTCGTACACTTGTCACCTAATCCCTTAGTTGCACTAGGAATTCATTTATTTAATTAAATTAATTGTCGATTTCCTTCACCTATCTTAAAAGCGTTCCTAAAAACACTCCTTGTTGTCCCTTTATTCCCTCAATTTATTTTAATGACTGACGCCTTTCTTAAAGCTTAGTTGAGTTTTATTTAGGAAAGTTTTCTAGACTAGATTCCTTTATATGTTGCACAGTCATTTTTTCATTTAATTCCCCTTTTTGTCTAAGTTCCAAATTATCATGTCTGGCACATAAAAAATAATTAATTCTTAGATAAATTATTTCTCTTTTAAATTATTAATTTGATTTTTCTTCATCCCCCTTTTTATTAATTAATTAAATAATTTTTAGTCCTCATACCCTATTTAGACCTATGCTTTAATTTCAACTAGGCTTAGCAATTTTTTTTATTAAAGGAAAATTTTTAATTAATAAAATTCACTCATACCACATTTATCTTAAGGCTGACCACATCAAAATAAAATATCGTTTTCTAGGCACCTAGGTTCATTGACTCGCCTATGTTTAAAAATCGTGAGGTGCCCTTCAACACGTACTACGTGCTCCAAGGGTGCCACTTGCCTTTATTCACATTTCATTTATGTGACGTGCCCTTCAAGATGCACTAGGTTCTCCAAGGGTGCCACTCTCCTTTGATTGATTCTGTTAGACGTCCAACCCTTGGAGTCAATACTACATTAAGTGAACTTGTGGGAGACTAAGGGCCTATGAGGAATAATGACACTGCCTTATTGTGTGCCTCTTAGAATATTCATGAGCATATGTCTCAGTATGACCTGAATGCATCGTGTATATATCAAAATAGGTAATCGTTAACCTATAGTTTAAGCCAGGACAAGAGTGCTAGTAGGTTGTGGTAGGGATGGTGCCACACCTCTCCCTCAATATCTCTAGTTGTTGTGCATGGCCCCTTTAATCCTAATGCGAGTCTGATTAGCAAGAAATCTTCATGATGCATCCATCAACGAAACATGCCAAGGATCCATAAACAACATCATAATATACCCGATCATATGTCACACATGCATAAACAAAATACCCAAACCATATACAGTCCACTCCCTGACTCGATCTAGAGTCCAAGGAGGTCCACTAATGCCATCGACATCCCCGATATTTCAAGTGTCCTGCACAATCAGGAGAAACCTATTAATATACCTGTCGATACATAGATAATCAAATAACATAACATCATTAGAATCCATAAGAGAAACAAACAATCATATACTAAACAGGATCACGTGCATGCAAGTTTCCTCAAAGAATAAGTCATATCATGTGCATGCAAGAGAAGGATGTTACGTACACCCTCTCTTGTTTTAAACTTCATCCCAGAGTTTCAAAGTATGTAAGTGTAGTAAATAAAGTATCTGATAAGATTTAAATGTCTAGATATCAAACAAAAATGGAAACTATTGGTGCATATCATGTGCATCCTCCCAGGTAGCCGAGTGTGGACTATAATTGTCCCACTAGACCTTGACCTGATCGATTGTTCGACGTCGTAGCTTTCGAATGCAATGGTCCAGAATGCATACTGGCTCCATCATGAGAACACTCTCATCTAATACCTATAAAGATCTCATCTCAATCACATTTGTAGGATCACTAACATAGTGTCTCAAGACAGATACATGAAAAACATCCTGCATACGCCTCAAAGAATCAGGTAAGTCTAGTCGATAGGCCATGGGCCCCTTCATTTCCAAAACCTCGAAAGGTCCCAAGAACCTAGGAGACATTTTATAACGCTTTCAAAACTTTATCGAACTCTTGTGTGGTTTCACTCGAAAGAAGGCTCGATCGCCAACTTCATAACTATGGTCAATGCGATGTGGATTGACATAACTCTTCTGGTGATCCTGCACTTCCTTGATCATTTGTCTTATCATTTCCATTTTCTCTTCCATTTCTTGGATCACTTCTGGTCCTAGTATGACCCTATCCTCAAGTCGATCCCAACTCAAAGGCATCCGACAAGGTCACCCGTAAAAATCCTCAAATGACGCCATCTTAATGGTGCTTTGATAGTTGATGTTGTATGCAAACTCTACCAGTGGAAAGAACTCTTCCCAATGATTTTTTCGGTCCATCATGTACATACGAAACATATCCTCCAAGATTTGGTTCATTCTTTCTTTCTTCCTGTCTGTCTCTGGGTGATATGTGGTACTAAAGTTAATTTGGGTTCCCAAGTCCTTTTGGAAACTAGTCCAAAATCATCATGTAAATACCAATCCTCGGTAATATATGATCCTTTTAGCCACTCCATGCAGTCTCACTATCTCGTTGATAAAAACTTTATCTATGTATGGCACGTGATATATCGTACACAAAGGAATAAAATGAGCACTCTTCGTCAAAGTGTCAACTACCACCAAAATGGAGTTGTGCCTCCTTGTTGTGAGTGACAATCCAACAATGAAGTCCATCAATATGACCTCTCATTTTGATTATGGAATAGCATGTGGTTGTAGTAATCCTGCCAGATGTCTATGTTCAACCTTCACTTGCTTACATTATATACATCTGTCTATGTAGTTGACTATGTCCACCTTCATTCCTTTCCAAAAGAATAAGGGTTTAAGGTCTGCCCTAATCTTTGTGACTCCTCGATGAGCCACATACACTGCTCTATGAGCTTCGTTTAATATCAAACTTATCAATTCATCGTTGGGTGGTACGTAAATCTGGTTATTATATCTCATTAATCCATTGTTGTCCATAGTAAATCCCTCAAATTTTGGTACCAACATGGTGTCATGTTCGAAAAATTCCTTAACCTCTTTATATGAGTCATCGTCGCACTGTATAGTTAGAATAATTTCACGTAGATTCATCTGAAGAGGTATCACCAAAAATATGTGTGGTCTCCATCTTAGTGCATCACCCACTCTATTCATTGTTCCTTTTATGTAGGTAACCTCAAAATCGTACTCAGTAAGCAGTTCTGACCAACGCCTCTACCGTGCGTTCAACTCACTTTGCGTAAAAATGTGTTGCAAACCACAGTGGTCCATTTTTAGTTTTAATTTTCATCCAATAAGGTAGTGTCTGCACACTCTCAGGTCATACACAATGGTTAATAACTCCAAATCGTGCATCACATAGTTCTCCTCATTCTTTCTTAACTTCCTTGATATATAAGCGATCACTCAACCGTATTGCATCAAGACTCTTCCTAAGCCTTCCTTGGATGCATATGTGCATACCAAGAATTCCCCGTCCATGTCAAGGATTTTTATTATTGGTGTTGTCATCAACATCTCCTTGATCCTTTGAAATGCTTTTGCGCATTTCTAGATCAATACAAACTTCTTGTTTTTCTTCTACAACTCCGTAATCAGATTTGCTATCTTCCAAAAATCTTTGATGAAATGTCGATAATATCCTGCTAAACACATGAATTTGTGTACTTTGGGTACGTTCGTCGACACAGGTCATTATATAATATCCTCTACCTTCACTAGATCAACAGTGATACCTTCGTCGAAGATGGCATTCCCTAAATAATGAATCTTCTATTGATAAAAAGAGCATTTCAATAGTTTCCCATATAATTTGTTCTCTCGTAAACATTGTACTACCAAGCACAAATGTTCGTCGTGTTCTTCCATCATTCGAGAATATATCAAAATATTGTTAATGAATACTTGAAAAAACTTGTCCAAGTATTCTCAGAACACCCCATTCATCAAGCTCATGAATACCCCTGGGGTGTTTGTCAATCCAAATGGGAAAATGGTAAACTCGTAATGTCCAAATCTCATCTTGAATGTGGTCTTAGGAATGTCTTCCTCCTTGATGTGTAACTAGTGATATCCCGATCTCAAGTCAAACATAGAAAACACCGTCATGCACTTCATTTGATCAAACAAATCATCTATTCTTGGCAATGGATATTGGTTCTTGATGGTTTCCTTGTTCAATTGACATTAGTCAATGCAAAGTCTCCACACCCCATCCTTCTTCCATATGAAAACAATTGGTTCACCTCAATGCGATACACTTGGACATATAAGTCGTAGGTCTAACAACTCCTTCGGTTGCATTTTCAACTCCTATAACTCAGGGGTCGACATCTGATAAGGAGTTCTTACTATTGGTGTAGTCCTAGGTTTTAGGTCCATGGTAAATTCCAATTCCCTCTCATGCGGAAACCCTGGTAACTAATCTGGAAATATGTTAAAACATTCTTGTACTACCGAAAGGTTTTCTAGTCCTTCTTCCATGCCCTTTTCGTTCAACTCAAGAATTGCATATAGCTTGCATCCTTTGCACATGATCTTCTATATTGTAGGGAAAATATGAACCTTAGGGAAACTCCCTGGTTTATTCCTACAATCACTCATTTATGTCCCTCATCATCGATCAAAATCAATCGTTTCATCTTGCAGTTGAGTATCGCATCATGCGATTCCAACCAGTCCATACCGATCATGATGTCACAATATCATAATATAGTGACGTATAGTTTGGGATTTGTGGAGAATTCTCCTAGGTCAAGGCGACAGTCCATAACCTTTCCTCCAACCTTCTGCTTGGATCCCAAATCTATTTACACATATCTAAAATCGCCATGTTCAAAGTCCTTTACCTTATTTGTTTTTAGTGTTGCACTAGAAATAAAACTCTCTATAGCACCTGGATCTATCAAAATACTAAATTCCTGGTCAATGATGGTACCTGAAGTCTCGATCACATTAGACTGGTGCTCGGCCAGGTGTTTATTCATTGTTGCATGAATCCGATGGGCCTTGCCCAAATATCCTACTATAGTGTGTCTGACTGATCTGGTTGCTCTGGACCTCTTAACTGTGTAGTCATGTTGGTAATGTGTCTCTCCACATATCTAACACACGATCTTCATTCCAGTACTTCTAGTCCCTAAAGTATAATCTAATGGCCCACCAGCCTGAAACCCTGGTCTATTATGTTGAACATGACTGAATTGTTGTTTCTTCGGTCTAAGTTGCTACTGCTGTTGTGGTCCTTTGTAGAAAATCTGGTGTTGAGGTGTCGATCTTTGTGGTTTCATGAACGTGTATCCTCTCGGTGTGCCTCAATACCTTGATGGATGTCTAGCTGGTGTCTGATGCTACTACGTACCAACTAATTCTTGTCTCGTCGGTCTCGCTGGATTCCTTCTTTGACCCTCCTTGATAAGCTCTTCCTTATCTATGAGGGCCTTCTGGACAACATTGTGCAACGTCTGAGGCATTAATATCCTCACTTTCGCATGAATTCTGACGTTAAGGACGAAAAAAAACTTGTTGACCTTGAGCTTCTCAATGTTCATATGTGGAGCATACCTATGAAACTCCATGAAACCGACCACATACTCGAGAACCGTATGACCACCATTTCGTAATTCATTGAAATTATTGAGTTGATTCTCAATGAATTCCTCAGAGAGATACCTCTCCTAGAACCACTCCTCGAACAGTTCCCATGACTAGCCTTTGACGACCATGTTCAGTTGTGGAAAAGACATCTTCCACCATAGAAGAGAGATCCCCTTCAACTGAAATACTGCCATGTGGAGCTTCATATTGGAGGTATAGCCATGAACTGCAAATCACATCGCCATATTCTCCAACCATGCCTCAACGACTGCATCATCTGTGGAACCAAAGAACTCAGGAAACTTGACCTTCTCAAGCTCTTGGTGTATGCTACTAGTACCGACTGGAGCACGCAGTGGACCCTCAAGGGGTACCGACGCCCTGGCCTCATCCCTATCTAGACGATTAATCAAGGCCTTTCACATCCTATGAAAGGACCTCGTCAACCCAACCACATCCCCCACAACTATATGTTCATGTTCGATGACTTTTTCTTCTCCCTTGGGGTTAGATGCCTCTGGAGTGGATTCTACTGGAGGTGTCACGCCTCCTCCCCTAGCACCATGTTGTCTTCCTCCGCGGTGTCCTCTTTCCATGATTACTTGAACAAATACAATTCAAATTAATTATTGATAAATTATAATCAAGTGTTTTCATATTCGAAGGCGTAATGATCCCAAGTTGCGGTTTGAACACGCTCTAATACCATATGTAACACTCCGATGTCACGAAAATAGAAACAATGTACAACAAGTATATATATTTTTTTCTTTTTATTGTTGCGTTAGTAAATTAAAATCTCACAATAAATAGCAACATCATCGACACATGATTCACATATATTAATGAAACAATATTAATGCATTAAAAATCAATTACAACACAATGTTGACACATCATCACCATGAATCACGCCATGCATATTGATGTATTAACACATTAATTAACAACAACGCAACATCATTGCATTCTACAATTAATAAATACACATAACAATATGAATCTTAAATGCCCAACACATCTCATAAGGAAAATCATCATATGACACCAGGATAACATAAGATAACATAGCGAATCATAAGGATCATAAATACAATCAAAAGGATCACATAATATACTACCTGCCCAACCTACCCTGCAAGTTAAGGACCTCCAGGACACATAAGCAACTCTCAAGCCCAGGTTCCAATTGATTTAAACCATTTAAGGTCTCAGGGTTGGCGTCTGTTATGATAAACAAGGAGGTGTCTACATCCCACTAACACAATCAATCCCAAGCAACTAGCTAAATCAACATGATCTACGATAACCCTATTTAGCAATCCATCAATCCCAGTTCACAATTAAGTTTGGTTCATGAGTAATCATTCTCATAACTCATCATATATCATATCAATTTTCAATTTGTGCAAGGATTCTAATATCTACAAAAATCATTAATAAATTTAATGGTGCAAATAAAAGTTTTTATTCCATCATTCATTAATACATGTAATGACTTAAGTAAGGGTTTTTAATCCCTCATTCATTAATACATTTAATGACGCAAGTAAAGGTTGTTAATCCATTAGATGACAACATAAGATAAGGCACAAGGTAAATGGTTGTATTTATTTTTTGCGTAAGGAAATCTAAGGTCTAATCAGTCAATCACCACATCATAATTTCATTACACGCAAGTAGTTTGATGTTTGTAACCATATATTACACATAATTTATTGCGCGCAAGGAGTCTAAGTACATCAACTAGTCCTATATAGAACTAAGGAATTGCGCGCTAGCATTATAATCACCAATCATCATTTACATCAACTATTCGAGAAGCATGAGATATTTGGACACTTAAATATCTCTACACAACATTAATCAATGTGCGTGATCGAATTAATAACTAAATCATTGATCGACGTTGCAAAATCAATGCACTAAATAAACTATCCATTAATCGTGGCACAAAACTTTAATTGTTATGCTAACAAACATTGTGCAGGGTCAACTATTTATCAACAACAAATTTGTCATGCATTAAATGTTTTAAAGAAAAAGGACCAACTCAAAAGGGTGATAAAGGATGGATTAAGCATAAGCCACCTAGCATTAAAAACTGAATAAATTTTGAATATAATTACATTAATTGGACTTCAATCCCATAGTCCTAAAATTGAGAAAATAGGAATAAAATTTTGTCATTGGGGATCAAGCATATTAAAATCTTCCACATAAGCAATATACTTAATACCTACAATTATAAATTGGGTGCAACTAATTTTTGTTATTTAATGGCTATAAAAACTTTAATAACATGTAAGCATGCTTACCAAATTAGTTTGGTAAACCCACTTTTGCAAATAAAAAGACTTTATTTACATGCTAGCATGAACCCAACCATTGCCTTGGATTATCAATTATACGTCCCATTAAATTTTTGCATCAATCAAATAATAATAGACACGAACATTCATAATAAATTAGATAACTTACCAAAAGTGTATAAGGTATAATCTACTAGAAACCTCTCATTTCTTTAAACATGGTTAAGCGAGGAAGCTCAAGGAAGAGCGATACAGAGAGTCAAAGGTGGAGGGTGAGACTTGCACCACAGATATTGCATGCTATGAAACTTTGGTACAACCTAGTCTTATCATTTAATTAATATCAACTAATAAAGGAAACAACAATAAGGAGTGATAACCCTAAACAATGGAAATACATTAAGAAGAAATCATTATTTTCCTAAAATATACACTCTTAGTCAAGGGCATTGGAAAAATGTAGAGCCAGTGTCAAATATTAAATTCCATGAATCTCTGTGAGTTGTCTTCTAGTGGATCGCCAACCATTAAGGGCACTGGAAAAATGCTAGCAATACTTAACTCAACAAATTGAGGAAAAATGTAAAATGGAAAAATGCTCAACACAAATTGGTAAATTAGAGTGTAATAATTTGATCATGGATAAAAAAAAAAACCGGAGTGAAATCCTGGACGCAATATTTATGAAGGCATAGTAAAAATAAGCTGCTAAATATCATGAAAAATGTTAAGTGATTAAGAGGAAACGTTATCGTTGGGCGAGGGGAGAGAGAGAGAGAGAGAGTTGCACCCTAGGTAGCCAAACACAAGGAAAACGACCTCTATACAGTGCATAGATGACCCAAAATGCGTTGATGAATCTTTGAATTCACTGGGCATGATTAACAAATGGTAGAGGTATTTTTTTTTTTAACCATGTAGACGCAGGGATCTCCACCCTGAAGGTTTTCTACGGAGAGACATGAAGAGTTGAGGTAAAAACACCAAACAAATGTAGGGTAAGCAATATCAACACAGAGGCATTAGCAAAAGGTGAAACACATGGAATGCAACAAAAACTAAGATTTGGGATTATTTAAAGAGATGGTTCCTCCACCTAGAAGGCAAACCCCAAAAAATAAAAATGCAAGCCCACGGAAAAATGCAATGAGGTCAAGAGCAAGAGAAAGAGAAATAAAATGATGGGTTAAATAACTTAAAAGT
>ML779250.1:594592-616854 GCA_009831015.1 Picea engelmannii | reverse complement strand
AAGATTTGGGATTATTTAAAGAGATGGTTCCTCCACCTAGAAGGCAAACCCCAAAAAATAAAAATGCAAGCCCACGGAAAAATGCAATGAGGTCAAGAGCAAGAGAAAGAGAAATAAAATGATGGGTTAAATAACTTAAAAGTTCATAAATGAAATCACTAACATCTCTAGAAAGCCTATTCATTTCCATAATCTCCGTGATGCTAAATCTATGGGGAGTATAAATTAATTTTCCTCATCGTTAATGGAATATTGCAAGACCAATTATCTATTGTTAAGGAATTGGCATTCTAAGTTGTTGTAAGTCATTTCTAGGGATCTCTTTCGAATATGGAAGGTGGTAATTAGATTGTCCATGGAATCTAATCTTACTAAGTTTCTCTGGCAGATTCTTTGATGGTAGAGAAAAAAACATACTTTTTAGAAGAAGAGGAGTAATGCAATTCCTTGGAAGGAATTCTCGGTTAGAGGAAGAGAAACCATAACCTAAAATTTCTACATAAGTGGAGAGCACTCTTAACCTTCCTACTGGGTAGGCCAAAACCCTCAATAGAACATTGGGAAAATTACCAAGAGAGGTTAAGACATACCAAAGAATTCTTTAAAAATATGTTGACTGAAGAAGTAACAAACCCACAACACCACCTCAGAGCCATTCGAAATCAACATCAAAATGAAAGAAGTTTGAGGAAAAATCCATTACCATTCCATCAACACATAAATCTATGTAAAATATTTCTAACTAATGTACAACTGCAAATTTTAAAAATGCGTACCGTAATCAGCTGATGGCTTGTTGATGTTCTTCGGCTGCTAGCAATCCTCCTTGCTCCTGCTTGCTAATCGTTGAGACCTCGCTGGTACCTCCTAGCCAACACTAGGGGTAATCTTATTCCCCCTAAGCCCCCGAGTCGCAAAGGGGCCACACACACAACCAAAGAAAATCTAGCTCCCAACTCGCCTTGCAAGGTCGAGCTACCACTCTCTATTCAATCTCGGTATCCAAACTCCCTTAAGAAAAATCAATCAAGAAAAATATAGAAGCATAACCTTATGCATACCAGTCGTGATCCATTCCTCTCCCGTACCATTTCTCTTATAGAGTTCTCTTAGTGACCATTTTCCAAATACATGTTAAATTCATTTTATTAAAAACTAATTAGGAAGAACTCTCCCCCGTACACTTGTCCCCCGATCCCTTAGTTGAATCGGAAATTCATTTATTTAATTAAATTATTTGTCTTTTCTTCACCCATTCTAAAAGCGTTCCCAAAAATTATCCTTTCTCTCCCTTTATTCCCTCAATTTTTTTAATGTCTGACACATTTCTTAAAGCTTATTTGAGTTTTATTTAGGAAGGTTCTCTATACTAGATTCCTTTCTATGTTCCACATTCCTTTTTTCATTTAATTCCCCTTTTTTTCTAAGTTCCAAATTATCATGTCTTGCACATAAACAATAATTAATTCTTAGATAAATTATTTATCCTTTAAATTATTAATTTGATTTTTCTTCATCCCCTTTTTTATTAATCGATTAATTAATTTTTAGTCCTCACACCCTATTTATACCTAGGATTTAATTTCAACTAGGCTTAGTGATTTTTTTATTAAAGGAAATATTATAATTAATAAACTTCGCTCATACCGCATTTATCTTAAGGCTGACCACATCAAAATAAAATATTGTTTTCTAGGAACCTTGGTTGATTGACTCACCTATGTTTAAAAATCGTGACGTGCCCTTCAAGACACACTGCGTGCTCCAAGGGTGCCACTCACCTTTATTCATGTTTCATTTATGTGACATGCCCTTCAAGACACACTGCATGCTCCAAGGGTGTCACTCACCTATGATTGATTCTGGTAGACGTCCAACCCTTGGAGTCAATACTCCATCAGGTGACGTTGTGCGAGACTAAGGGCCTCTATGGAATAAGGACCCTGCCTTACTACACACCCCTTGGAATCTGCATGAGTGACTGTCTCAGTCTACTCTCATGGCATCGTGTATCTCTCAAACTAGGTAACTATTAACCTACATTTCAAGCCACGATAAGAGTGCTAGTAGGTTGTGGAAGGGCTGCTGCCACACCTCTCTCTCATTATCTTTGGTTGTTGTGCATGGCCCCTTTACTCCTAATGTGAATCTGATTAGAAATAAATCGTAATCCTGCATACATCAATGAAACATGTCAACAATCCATAAATAACATCATAATATACACGATCATTTGTTACACATGCATAAGCAAAATACCCAAACCATATATAGTCCACTATTGGACACACCGACCACACTTAGAGGGGGGGGTGAATGAGTGTGGGGATTTAATCATTACTTATTGTTGTCATTTAAAATAAGTTAAATGTGAAGATATATCAGAAACATATATCAACAATATATCATCAACAAATAATCACCACAAGGAACACAAAAAACACAAGATGTATGTACAATTTTCTTTTTATTATGGACTTCAATCCTTGGGTTATAAACAACAACTGAATAGAGTACAACTTTACAAGAGCACGAGCTCTATAATGAAATACTCATCTTACACCCTCAACACCAACTGAGATGAGGGAATAATCCTAAATAGATATCAATCTCTCAACAGGTACCCAACCTATCAGTAGTGCAACACGTGTATGTACATGCCCTACTAGTAGTACAACTTGTGTATGTACACGAGTAGTTTGTGCTACAACCTGCGTATCACATATGAGTTACTTAGGATTTTTTCTTCAAGATCAACTTAGATCCTCTGCAACCTTTGATCCCATTCTCTTCTACCTCTCACTGTCCAATCTCATCCATAACCGGTCACAACACATCCAAGCTTTCCAACAACCTACTCATGCTCCTTAACAATACAATATGAATGATACTCAATCATGTATAAGAAATCAACATACTATAGCAATCATATTAGCATTAAATCATAAGAGTTTTTCTCTCTCCATCAACCAACAAAAACCACATCACAACAACCATACCGAGAATGCCTTAAGCATTCACTAAACAACAAGCAAGGGTATCCATCAAGACAACAATGTAACCACACCAGAGTTTCTATGGTAGATCTGAGCCCATAGAATGCATATCTAGAGCCTTCTTCAGTCTTCAATAACTTTTCATTAGCTCAACCACAAGTCTTCATGACTTCATCCACTGTACGTGCTCTGTCCTCATACAACCCACGTATGTATGCACCCTGGCTCACTACAACCCGCTTATATCTTAGAAACTAGGGTTTCTGAACTTCTGAGACTTTTTTCGTCATGATCTGAGACTTGCCAAAAAATTGATGCATCCATGATATCCTCCAGATATCCTCTCTCTCAGAATATATCTTCAATACATGCTCAAGAGATGCACAAGAGATACACAAGAGATTCCTAAGATATGCACAAGAGATTCCTAAGAGATGAACTACACAAGAGACCCTTGCCTCTTATTTATACTCTCCAAGTAGCTTCCTTAGAAACAACTTCTAGGTCACTTAACCCACTTCTAGGTCACTTAACCCATTTCTAGGTCACTTAACCTATTTTTATGCCACTTAACCCATTTCTAGGCCACTTAACCTATTTTTCTCATTTTTAGGGTTAACCACTTTCCATAATTAAAAATTTCTCCATTTAAATATTCCTCCGCGACTTTGTCACTTTTCTTTATCATTTAAATAATAATTTATTCTTTGCAATCTCTTTAATTTCTTTTACCTTTTGGGGCTTCAAGCCTACATATGAGGGTCCTTCATCTTCCTACAGCCATAACTCTCAAACCATGAGGAGTTATGTGGCATTTTGATGCAGGAGCATCATTCCATGTCAGCAGCGTGCCAACCAGCCAACACATCCAACACACATTTAATAGAGAAAGGGAGAGGTGCAACCCTCTCAATTTTGAAATTTGAAATTTCAATAAATGTTGTAAGGATTTTAATGCCAGACCACGCCTTTGTACAGGTAGTGGTTGAGGTTTACTTTAATGGTTTCCTGTAGCAAGCTCAAGACATAGTCGGGATGGGCATCCATTTATGTAATGTAGTCGTAGGAGCCAATCTGTGATAGCGATAGCTCAGAGACGATGGTTGAGGATAAGCTCATGGGAGCCATCATTTTGTAATTAAGAAATTATAGTAGAGAGTTAGGAGGAGAGACCACAACAAAGAGGTCTCGAGAGAGAGTTGAGACTTGTTACAGTCAAGTCTTTGTAAACATTTGTATATACATACAGATTAATAGAAAAGTAGTTTTTCCTGCATACTGTGTGTTTGATGTTTACATGTTTTTATGCATTTCATGTTTAAATGCATAACTGGTGAAGTATTTCATAAGTTTCAATTTCGTCCCATCTTGGAGTTTCCAAGTGCAAGGAGTGCACATAGTCCACAAGGTGTGCATTGACAAAGGTGAGACAACCTCAAGAAAGCTCAAGTTGGATAGCATTGAACCTTCATTAGCAGAGGTGCAAGGAGTGCACAGGAAGGAACTCTGTCTCAAGTTCAGGAAAGACAAAACTACTGAAGGTTCTATAGAGCTCTACCAAGAGGGCATAGAGTGCACTAGGGAACTCTATTTCGAGTTCTGAGAAAAGAGAAGTGTCGAGGAGAAGACACTCACAGGGTTTCTGAATACTCTGTAGGTTCTGCAAGGTGTGCGTCGAGCAGGAGAATGCCAGGTGGGCATAAGGAGTTTTCTTTTCAAGAAAACTTCTCGAATCTGAGTTATTCGAGATCCTCGAACAAAAAATGTGTGCAGGAGTAAATCTTCGAGAGAACAATTCTCACGAGGGACAGTGTTCCTAGAACACAGGCAAGATCCAAAGGAATTGAGCTCGCAGGGGAGGCGAAGGTTGAGACCTTTGAAACTTTGGAAAATATTCCAAGGGGAAGGAATAAGTTCTCAAGCTCAGGAGGGACCACAACTGCTATCGGATCCTGTGCAAAGAACCGATAGTCATCGGATCCAGAGGAAGGAGAATAGAGTTTAACCTCTGGGAGGTCGCGCAAGAGAGCAGCTGAAAGGAACGGTGGAGACACTTCGTGGAGAAGTGTCGAAATCCCGAGAGCCATAGGATTGCACCAAGTTGCGAGGTATTTAAGCCTTTAGAAATACCTCAAGAGAGGAGTTGTATGGACAGTGGAGACACTCCGTAGAGAAGTGCCGAAATCACATGGACCGTTGGATGAGAAGCATCAGGGGTCGTTGATCTCGCACTCCGATTTCACTATTTCGAAGTTCGGGGTTTGGAGCGGCAAGTGATTTTGGAGTCACTGCATTGTGAACTCCCGGTTCGAGAAATCATGCCAGCCATAGGATTTGGAGCGCACTGGCCTAAGAGACGCTGGATCAAGGATACGTGCACGAGATTTAGTCCCTAGGAGGTGCACAGGAAAAAGGATCTGGGCCGTCATATCTAGCACCAAGGACCGATAGCCGTCGGATCCAGAAGAAGGTGCGAGGGGTTTAATACCTGGGAAGCTGCACAGAAGGGTAGAACGAACGGTAGAAACTTCAAGAGAGAAGTGCCAAATTGTCGTGAGCCATCGGATACAGAAAATGTGCACGAGGTTTAAACCTTGTAACAGCAGAAGGAAGAGGACTCGTCAAGTCCCGAAATCATCAGGACCGTCCATTTTGGAGGAAAGGTGTCAATTATCCAAGCCCATCAGGGATTTGGACACCATGAGTTCGAGGAGAAAGAGTTGTGAGAGAAGAAGTCCCATCTCGCGAAATTGTGAAATGACCGACAATGTTCATCACGGAGGACACGTGGCGAGTGGTCAAGGTTCGAGAAAAATCCTGAAAGGTTGTGGGTCATTGATCTCGTTGGATCGTGATCGTCGGTTCAAGAGGAATATGGACCGTTGATCTCTCAAGGGGGAGATTTCAAAATTTCGGGGTCCGGGAGATCGAAGGACCTAGAATCGTCTGCAGCCGGAATCACGAAATTGTGAATTACGAAATCCCAAAAAGTGGACCACGGTTATGGGTAGATTTCGGAATTTTGGGATCCACGAGTTCGAAGGACCTAGAATCATTGCAACCAGAATCGGGAAATCGTGAATCGCAAAAACTCGAAAGCATTTAGAGGAATAGCACCAAGTCACAGGACCGGTCGTATGAAAAGTGACTCAAGGGAGGAGCTGTGGAGTTAGGCCCTATTTTGGGTTTCGACATTTCAAAAGACATAGAACAGGAGGAATGCTTCCATCGCAATTCACCGAATCGCAAAAAGCTAGTAGTGCTTTGATGTTAAGCACATGGTCACAGAGTGGTGGTCACGTGGATGGAGGCTAAGGGAGGACCCAGATTCGTTAAGCCCTTTTCGGTATTTCAGCGACTGGGATTTGGAGGGACAAGGAGCCTCGGAGAGCTCGCATGTAGGAGTGTCAAAACCCCAAAACGCGAAAGGTGTGTTGGTTCAGAACAGAGAAGAGTGTTGAAAGTTGAGCGCATGCAAAGGTTTTCTCAAAGACTATGTCAGGGATCTAAATGGACCTATGGATTCATTCAAGGGGTTCCAGTAGGAGTCCGAAGAGACATTTCGACTCAGAAGAAGATCGGTCCAGAGACCAGGAGGTCATAGAACCCTGCTAAGGTAGGGGGTCTGCATCACATTCCACATACCACCGAAAATGGCATGACAAGAACTATCCATATATGATAGTTTCACTAACAAATTCACTGATCTTCATCTCATTATTCCACAAACAAGCATTGATTCTCCAACCATACTTCTAGGATAACTCAACTGTAAAGTGTCTTCCCATGAGGGATTTCTCCATAAGGGGACCACTTTGGAGTTCATCGAGTTGTGCACCTTATCAACCATGATAAGACAATAATGAGTCATCTTTACATCAAACCAAGTATGCATCATATATCAAAGAAACCACATCGATCCATCTTCATCTTTGCATCATGTATCAATGAAAACTCATTGATCCATCTTCATCTATGTATCATCATATGACTATGATTCCACTTGACATCAATCCATTCTCATCATTGACAATACATATTACATTAGTATTCTATCACAAGACATCCATCAATCTATCAATCAATTGTTTGGCATCATTCAATCGTTTGGCATCAATCAATCCCTTGACATCAATTAATCACTTGACATCAATCAATCAAACCTTTGGCATCAATCAAACCGTGATCCAACAATATCCCCCTTTGGAATTGATGAAAATACCAACATTGATGTCAAAACCAATCATTGATGTCAACATGTATACAAGGAATTTATCTACATCAATAGTCATCAATCACATCAATGTGACTATCTCTCCACATCAGTAATCATCAATCACATCAATGTTACTATTTCTCCCCCTTATTAATCATCAATCACATCAATGTGACTATCTCTCCCCCTTTGACATCAATGGAAAAGGATCATTCTCCTCTTGGGGTTGATCCCCTTGCTTGAACTCTCCTTGGGGATGCTCCCCCTGCTTGAATGCCTTTGATCTTCCTCTGAATAATCTCTCTCATTTTTTAACAAGGGATACCACTCTGATGTAATGTTGAAGATACATCGCTCATTCTCCCCCTCTGACCATCGCTCTCCATGGAATTATTCCTATGTGATTTTCATCCAAATATAGGGATCTTTCCTCCTAGAATCATGGGAAGAAGAATGACTTCCCCTATGGGTATGTCTCCCCCTATATTCTTTGCACTATGAAAAATATGATACCACATGATGATCCTTGGACCTATCCATGCATCAAACCCATGCCATACCAAACATCATAAAGAAAACCATATACCAATGAATGAACAAATACATCATTTACCAAAACATGTGCCAATAGTATACCAATCATATGCCATCTATGAGTGTACCAAACATGCATATCAACATGTTACACAACTTGTACCAAGAAAATACATCAACCATGCACCAATACCACAACAAAATGAATTCTCATCCATGTATGTCAAAACCATCAAAACATGTGCCAATCAAACAGCTAGTAGGTGCCTCTATCAATGTACTAGAAGTGTACCAATCATGTACCAACTATATATCAGACTCATCAATTATTTACAACATTATCACCTCATCAAATCACCAACTATATGTCCCAATATGTAGTTCAACCATATGCCAAATCCATGCACCAAGATATCCAACAAATATGCTTCCAATAATACATCATAAGATATATCAATGAAACTCAAATATGTACCATCCATGTACCCCAACAGATCATCCTCAATCCTCCATTCACTATGGAAAATACTAAGCATCCACCAATACATGTAATTAGTAGTGTACTTCAATAGATCAATGACATATCTAGCTAGCATCATCAAGATATATCACATAACCAAGGTACCATAACTTCATTGTTATAACTAGCATTGGTTTTCAATAGAAAATGCCTCAATCCATACTCAAGGGTTGGTGCCATGAATCCAAGATAGTCTTTCATTTTATATCATTACTTTACATAATCCAATATGTAATCATGAAAACATGCAACAAACAATATCAGAACCTACAACAAACTATGTCAGACACTGCATCATAGAGTTATACCATCACATCAAGATGCAACCCATGTGCATAGCCTTTTCCCCAAGGATTTACCACATATACGTGGCTTGCTACACATACAGCTCGTGTATGTACGTGACCTATTCAAGGTCAGCCTGTGTATGTATGCTACTGTTACCACTGTCACCCATGTATACTTCAGTAGATGACACACTTGAGATCTCCTTAAGGCTTCCATTCTGCTCTGGTTGTTCATTATTCTTCACCCACTTCTGAAGGTGTCCTTGCTTCTCAAAACTTGATCTCTGAGCTTCCATATTTTCAAATATCTTTCCCTTCATTACTTCATTCCTTCTTCTAGTAATGCTATATGAAGTCCTCATCATGGAATTTCTTTTTGTGTTCCAGAAATCCTGGGATTTCTTGCCAAATCCACTACAGTTGTAGCATCTCATGTTGTGACAATGAACAACAATGTGTCCTACTTGATCACATCTCCAACACCTTATGGTATTATGGAATCTTCCATTATTTTTCCTTGCATAATATCTGCATTCCAAAGCTTTGTGACCATATTCATTACATGAATAACATTGACCATGAAAAACCCTTTCATGCCTTTGCTTTGTTGTCCATGTTCTTTGAGGTGTAAGGATGGCTTCTTGATGTCCTCATTGCTTTGTTCTTTTGAAATTTTCTTTGCCTTGTGTAGATGGTTGAATTGAAACATTGTCTTCATCCTTTACCTCATGCTTCTTTGAGGTGCTTCCTTCAACATGTATAGCTTCTCTCTTGTATCCAAGACCTGATTTATCATTTGGTGATCTTTGACTTTCCAGGATCTCATTCACGGTTTGTGAGCTATTCAAGAATTTGTTTGACTTCTCTACTTTCTTTCTAAGATCAACAACTTCAGCTTCTAACTTATGACATGACTCTTCCTTTTCATTTATTTGATACTTCAATAGTTTCTCTATCCTTTTGGCTTCTTCAATTTGGGTCTTGAGATGGATAATAATTTCAATACTTTTTCTAATCTCATCATCTACCTTCTTATCTTCTTTTTCATTCTTTAGTCTAGTGATCTCTTCTTCCTTTTCTTGTAATTGATTTTTATTACTCTCTTCTTGTTCTTTGAGCATTTCCTTTAACTTCAAGATGTGCGTTTGAATCTTCTTAAGAAACCTTTTAGTGTTATCATAAAGATAGCTATAGTCTATGTAGTAATTGTCATTGTTGTATTCATGTAGACCCTCTTCAACTTTATTTTGAATTTCTGATAGTTCTTCTTCTATTATTTCCATAGGATAACTACCATCAAACTCTACACAAACTATTTCTACATTTTCTTCTTCACTTGTAGAGAAAAATTCAACTTTGTCACATTTTGAATTATTGCAATCAAGGGTTTGTGGAGATTCTTTACCTTCATTTGAAATACCTTCAAGATCTTCCTCTTTGCCAACATCATCACATGATTCTTTGCCTTCATTGGTCTTGATGGATTTGTATTCAATATCTTCCTTCTTGCCTTGGTATGTCTCCTCTAGCTTTAGCCATAGATCCTTAGCGGAAGTGCATTTTTCCATGCTCTCTTTGATAGGACTTGAGAGTCCATTAAGAATGGTATTGAGAGCCAATGCATCATTCTTCTTTCCTTCCCTTTGAGCTGCAAAATTTGACTTGTTCTTCAAGGAAACTGATCCACCAATGGATGCCTTCCAAATACCCGCTCCCGTCTCTTTGAAATGCACTCTCCTCTCTATTCTCCAAGTAGAATATTTTTCCTCATTAAGGATTGGAACTTCATCATCCATTTGTGTGTCCATATATCTCCTCCAAGATTGTTAAGGCTTATAGTAAATTTTTTCTCTGATACCAATTTTTGGACACACCGTTCACACTTAGATGGGGGTGGGGGGGGGTGAATGAGTGTGGGGCTCTTTTACCCAAGACTTATGTTTCACAAAACTCATTAGTTAGAAATAACCATTTACTCATTACTTATTGTTGTCATTCAAAATCAGTTAAATGTGAACATATATCAGCAACATATATCAACAACATATCATCAACAAATCATTTCCACAATGAACACAAAGAAC
Source organism: Picea engelmannii (assembly GCA_009831015.1). Lineage (NCBI taxonomy): Eukaryota > Viridiplantae > Streptophyta > Pinopsida > Pinales > Pinaceae > Picea > Picea engelmannii. Next base: position 606,217 of record ML779250.1, on the reverse strand, counting down.
ACAAGATGTATGTACAATTTTATTTTTATTATGGTCTTCAATCCTTGGGTTATCAACAAAAATTGAATAGAGTACAACTGTACAAGAGAACTGGCTCTATAATGCAAGACTCAACTTACACCCTCAACACCAATTGAGATGAGACAACAATCCTCAAAAGGAATCAATCTGTCAATAGGTATGTGACTTGTCGGTAGTGTATCATGCATATGTACATGGCCTACGAGTAGTACAAATTGTGTATGTATGTGGCCAGTCTGTACTACAACCTGCATATCACATCTGAGTTACTTAGGGTTTTCTCTTCAAGATCAACTTACATCCTTTGCAACCTTCAATCACATTCTCTTCTGTCTCTCTCACTATTCAATCTGATCCATAACCAGTCACAACACATCCAAGCTCTCCAACAACTTACTCATGCTCCTTAACAATACAATATGAATGTTACTCAATGATGTATAAGAAATCAACATACTATAGAAATCATATCAGCACTGAATCATAAGAGTGTTTCTCACTCCATCAACCAACACAAACCACATCACAACATCCATACCAGGAATGCCTTAAGATTTCACTAGAAAAAAAGAAAGAGTGTCCATTAATACAATAATGTAACCATACGAGAGTTTCTATGGCAGATCTGAGCCCACAAAATGCAGATCTGGAACCTGCTTCAGTCTTCAAGATCTTGTCATTATCTCAACCACAAGTCTTCATGACTTCATCCACTATACGTGCCCTGTCCTCATACAAGCCGCATATGTATGCGCCCTGGCTCACTACAACCCACATATACCTGAGAAAATAGGGTTTCTAAACTTCCGATACTTTTTCCTTCATGATCTTAGACTTGCTGAAAGTTTGATTTGTCCATGAGATCCTCTATATATCATCTCTCTCAGAATACATATTCAATACATGCTCAAGAGATGCATAAGAGATACACAAGAGATGCCTAAGGGATGCACAAGAGATTCCTAAGAGATGCACTACACAATATACCTTTGCCTCTTATTTATACTTTCCAAGTAGCTTCCTTAGAAGCATATTCTAGGTCACTTAACCCACTTCTAGGTCACTTAACCCATTTCTAGGTCGCTCAACCTATTTCTAGGTCACTTAACCTATTTTCCTCATTTTTAGGGTTAACCACTTTCCATAATTAGAAAGTTCTCCATTTAAATATTCCTCCCTGACTTTGTCACTTTTATTTATCATTTAAATAATAATTTCTTCTTTGCAAGATCTTTCACTTCTTTGACCTTTTTGGGCTTCAAGCCTACGTATGAGGGTCCTTCATCTTCGTAGGGCCATAACTCTCAAACCATGAGGATTTATGTGACATTGAACATACCAACAACAATGGCATGACAAGAACTATCCATCTATGATAGTTTCACTAACAAATTCACTGATCTTCATCTCATTACTCCACAAACAAGCATGGGTTCTCCAACCATACTTCTAGGGTAACTCAACCACAAAGCATCTTCCTGTGATGGATTTCACCATAAGGGGACCACTTTGTGCACCTTATCAACCATGATAAGACAATAATGAGTCATATTTACATCAAACCAACTATGCATCATATATCAAAGAAACCACATTGACCCATCTTCATCTTTTCATCATGTATCAATGACAACTCATTGATCCATATTCATTTATGTATCATCATATGACTATAATTCCAATTGACATCAATCCATTCTCATCATGGACAATGCATATTACATTAGTATGCTATGACAAGACAACAATCAATCATTCAAACAATCCTTTGGCATCAATCAATCCCTTGACATCAATTAATCACTTGACATCAATCCTTTGACATCAATCAATCAAACCTTTGGCATAAATGACAACATGATCCAACATCTACTCCCCGACTCGATTCAGATTCCAAGGGGGACCATCTATGCCATCGACATCCCCAATATGTCAATTGTCCTACACACTTGGAAGAAACCTACCAATAACACATGTCAATACATAGATAATAAAATAAGATAACATCATATCCACAACATCATCATTATAATCCATAAGTGAAACATACAATAATATACTGAACCAGATCACTGGCACACAAGTCTCCTCAAAGAATAAGTCATATCATGTGAGTGCAAGAGTGAGATGTTACACATAAGAACAAGTAGAAATAGATAAATTTAATGAACATGAAACATATCTAATGCTATTTGATTAGGTTTCAATGCATCCATATACTAAGGACTTATGGAGTTAATAGAATTTACAAACAATATAAGGGATGATGTGCAACCTCTGTACAATACAACCTTTACATTTAAGTGATACTGATATGAAAGGATATTTGGGGATGGCCTCAGCCTCCAATCATTTATTTCATTTCGTTCCATAAAAATTCAAATTTAAAAGGGTGTGCCCTCCTTTGGGTTGTCCAAATCCACTTCATACATATGTTGGATGATGTGCTTTACTCCATCCTCTCCTCCTTTTAATGTTGACGTAAATACTCTTGCATCATACTCCTCTGGGCAAAAATTCATGGCTCTTTTCCATGGGCTCTTGCACTGTCTTTCCTTGCTTCTGGATATCTTCTTCACTTAACCAACTGGCATCTTCTTCTGGATGGCCTTTTCATTTCACAAGGTATTCAAAATAAGTCTTCCTTCTGGTCCTCTTGCCAATCCTATGATCTATGATCTTCTTCATCAATGGATTCTCTGCTAAAGGAATTTGTTTCTCCCATATGATCTCCTTATAATTTTTTGATCCTCCTGTTTCATCTTATCTGTAAGGATACATGTCTACAACATTAAAAATGGGAAATATTCCCACATTGTCTACAGCTCTATCTTATAATCATTTCTTGAAAGTTTCTGAGGATCTTGCATGGTCCTATATTTTTCGTTTTCAATTTGTTATATGTTCCCCTTGGGAACCTTTCCTTTCTAAAAGGTGCTAAAATCTGATCTCCCACTTCAAATTGAAGTTCTCTCTTATGATGATCAACTCTGTATTTGTACTTCTTGTTGCTATCCTGCAACTGCTCCTTCATCTCATCATGAAGTTTTTGCATCTCTGCAGCAAAATCTTTTTCTCCTCCACTTATGAACTCATTTTGTACAAAATATCTAAATTATGATATCCCCATTGGGTTATTATCTAGGTGGATATAGGTGGACACCTACCTTTTCGAACTGGCTCAAAACAGTTTTTTGGCAATTTTGGTAATTTACTATTTTTAGCAGTTTTTCACTTCCGAAGCCGTTTTGAGGCCCTAAACGATGTTTTTTGGGAAAATGGTTAGAAATAGTATATATCCTTTGTTATTTTACCCGAAATTAATCTCCTTGGATATACCTTTCCAACGGGCTGTCATACGCCTAAAACGAAGATCGTATGCAAGAGTTATGACCTCGAGAAGTTGATGTACTAACTTACCCAAACGGGGCCCACGTGACTTTTGGCGCTTCATCTCCTACGGTTAGGTTTTTGGATGTCTAGGGTTTCTGGCATTCTTTTTTATTGTAAAAATTCCTTCAAAGCCTCATTGTAATCATGTTCTTTCGAAGGAGCGCAACCATCACATCTCTTCTCAGAGACAAGTCGCTACCATTCCTGCAAGCTTGTTTCCGCTGCATTTTACAGTTTCAACTTATTTCCTTATTGAATAGAAACTAGTTTTACTCTATCTCTGTTATTTTGTGTTAAGAACCTATTAATAATCTATAGTCATTTCATTCTTCTCATAAAATCCGGATCAGTGGTATTAGAGTGGTCTACTCCTTGTTGTCTTAATGCATGTCCCCAACGAGGTCGAAGTACAAAGAGTTGGGTTTCGAGCTTGTTTCTCTCGAGGACAAAATTTCTCTCACTCCCAAGAAACCTATCATGGTAGGAGATAAGAAATATGTTGGGACAAGAGATCCTTTCAAACTGTTGATTGAGGAAGCCCTCACACAACAAAGGAATGAGATGATGGATAGTTTCGCGCAAATCCTTCGGAAACTACCAACATGCGACACATCTTCTTCGAGTGGAGGCCTCGCCCCCTTCAAGGTACAAATAAACTTCAATATTCATATATTTGAAGTTTAGATAGATGCAGATGCTGTAGAAAAATGTTCGAATCTAATAGAAGGGTATTTTTCTGTCCATAACTTTTTGGATAGAGAAAAGATTACTTTTTTTCTCCTCAAAGCCATTCTCCCATTCAAATATTGGTGGGATAATTTCTTTGAGAGAAAGGAAACATATGAAATCTCATTATTTACAGTCACGGCCACATGGGAATCCTTCAGGGATGTTATTAAGGAACAATACTACCCTGTCGGAAGTTATGACGACTTATATACCAAGTGGAACACACCACGGCAAGAAAGAGACCAAATAGTGCCATATTTCACAAATATCTTCCATACCTTGCGCACCAAGTTGGGTATCAAAGATTTGGAGTGACATATTGTGCTCAAGTATCACAATGCTCTACATAGATACATCTAGACCAAAATGGAATTTCTGGTCATCTCATCCTTGGGAGCGGCCTACCGATATGCCGTAAAAATTGAGCAGAAGCTCAAACAAAAGACGCGACAATTTGTGCCTGGGAACCCCTCACAACAAAATCCAGGAAAGGGAAGCCCAACTGATAGAACAAAGGACAGATCAAATATGGATAGTATCAAGACAACCTATCCAAGCTGCAATCAAATAAGGACACTGGAAAGACAAAGAAAGATACCAGGAAGTGGTGCGACTTCAATAAGAGCCCTTGGCATTACACTGCCGACTTCCCCTCAAATTAGTCATTGGTGGCCAAAGTGAAAGCCTCTGAATCAGATGCAAGTTTTGACTCTGATCTAGAACCAGAAAGGGGAATATGGATCATTGGTGCAGAACCTAATGACACTGTTTCTACCACCAAGCTCCAGCCTGGTGAACAAGATGAGCCAGAAGAAGGAGAACGCCTCTTCCATTCACAAATGTGGGTAAAAGGAACCCTGTTGCACTTCATCATTGATAGAGGCAGCCATAAGAACCTCATCTCAACAGAGGTCTTCAAGTGGTTGGCCCTGTCGACAATGTCTCACCCACAACCCTACACCATTGGATGGCTCCCACAAGGAAGCGATCTCCACGTCAGCCAACAATGTTGACTGTCGTACGACCTCAAGCCCTTCAAAGACAAGGTATTGTGTGATGTTGCTCCTCTCGAAGTTTGTGATTTTCTTTTGGGCCAACCTTATTTATGGAAATGTCACGCTGTATTTGAGTCCAGACCTCATAGTGTTATTATTACTTTGAACTGGAAATTGTACAAGATACCCGAGCCATTCCAACATAGTGTTATTTCCTTGATCTCTGCTAAGAAATGCAGGAAGGTCAACTCTCAAACGAGGAAGTTTGTCTTCTTTGTGATTCTCTCTCAGAATAAACGAAATATCATAGCCACATCCAGGGTCTCTGCGAACGACCTCTCCACATAGAATAAGCAAGTAGATAAGGTCATGGAAGAATAATTAGATATATTCTCCTCATCTACTAGGGTACCTCTGCATTGCCAGGTCAAGCACCCCATCAATCTGACACTTGACGCACCGATGCCCAATGGGCCAATATATATCTGCTCTCTATTAGAGAATGAGGAGATCAAGAGATAGATCCAATAAATACTCCACGAGGGTCACATATTTCCCATCCCATTACCTTGCAGGAGCACAATTATGCTGGTACAAAATAAAGATGGAACCTAGCAACTCTGCATTGATTAATGAGCTTTGAATAAAATCACAGTTTAAAATCGGTACTCGATTCCCTGAATTGATGATCTCCTTGATTAACTCACGGGGGCCAAATACTTTAGTAAGATTGATTTGAAATCTATCTACCACCAGTTCTTGATAGAACAAACAGATGTATGGAAGACTGCCTTCAAGTCAAAGGAAGGCCTTTTTGAATGGTTGGTTCTGCCCTTTGGTTTGAAAAATGTTCCAACCACTTTCATGAGGATGATGGATGATATCCTACGATCATTCACCAACAATTTTGTAGTGGCATATCTGGATGACATTCTCATTTACAACAAGACTTGGGCCGAATACTTGTAGCATATTCAACAAGTTCTGCACACCCTGCAGAAGAACAAGCTATACACCAATTTGGAAAAATGCTCCTTCAGCATGTACAGAGTCCATTACCTAGGCTACATCGTTGATCAAAATGGTGTACATGTGGATCCAGCCAAGATCCAGGTCATCCATGACTGGCCATCCCCAACCAAACTCACTGAGCTTCAGAGCTTCTTGGGCCATGCCAATTTCTACCGTAGGTTCATGTTGGGATTATTTCATATTGCATGGGCCCTCAGCCAAATAAACAGGGGTGGTGGTAAGGATAAATTTTCATGGGGCTGGTCCCAACAACAAGCATTCGATGATTTGAAGCAACGCTTGTGCTCAGCCCCAGTACTTTTACTACCAGACTTGCAACAACCCTTTGAGATCGAGACAGATGCTTCAGAATATGTTGTGGGTGCTATTCTCACTCAGCATGGCCACCCTATGGCCTATCATAGTGAGACACTATTACATGTTGTCCGTAAGTACCCTACTTACGAAAAATAAATGTACTCCATTGTGCAAGCCTTCCACTAAAGGAGACATTACATTCTTGGGAAGGAGACAATCATCCATACTAATCATAAGCCACTGCATTTCATGCAGACATAAGGAAAATTGCATAATGACCGCCATCAAAAGTGGTGCACATACTTGCAACAATTCCACCTCAACATCAAGTATAAAACATGAAGCACCAATCACATTTTTGATTGCCTCAGTATATCGCTAGTCGCAACACTCGCCATGGTGCTAGACTCTTGTGGCCATGAGACCTTTGGATGGCCCCAACTCTATGATACATATCCGGACTTCGCCACCACCTACCAAATGTTCAGTGCAAACGCAGTTGTCAATAGTTTCCATCTTTAGGATGGGTTTTTGTGTCATCTGGGCAATATCTATGTTCCATCAAGCGAGTGAGAGATGATGATATTGGAATCCCACTACAGTCAGGTGGAAGGACTCTTCGGCATTGAAAATACAGTGGCGATGCTACAAAAACATTTCTACTGGCCAAAACTTCGACAAGAGGTCAACAAGTATATCAGGTCCTGCACTGCCTACGCTATTTCCAAACTGACCACTAAGAAATAGGGCCTCTACACCCCTCTTCCTACTCCTGACAGGCCATGGGAATCCATATCAATGGACTACATGTCGTGCCTCCCATCCACCAATCGGGGAAATGAATATGTTTTTGTGGTTGTTGATCACTTTTCTAAGATGTCAATTATGGTTTCGTGCAAGAAGAAAATCACAGTAGAGGCCACTGCCAAGCACTTCTTTGAATCAGTCTGGGTACATTTTGGAATCCCACAAACCATTGTCTCATATTGGGACTGTCAATTTCTCAGCACATTTTGGTCAAGCCTCTAGTCATTGCTGGACACTAAGCTCACCAAATCCATGACCTTCCACCCCCAGAAAAATGGCCAAATAGAGTTCATAAATCCAATGATTGTGAATATCCTTTGCATGTATAATTCAAATCACCCTCACACATGGGATGAGAGACTTCCCTATTTCCAACATAACTTCAATCGAGCAATTCATAACTCAACTGACCACAACCCCTTTCAGGTGGGGTTGGGATAAAAAACATTGGGTCCCATAGATGTTTCACTTCCCCTTGCGGTCACCTCGACCGACTCATCTTCTGCTCCAACTAAAGTTGACAAAGCCACCCGGTTCATTGAGTGGATCCAACACATCCACCAACAGGTTCAGGATTTCCTACATAAGTCCAATGGCAAGTACAAGCAACACAATGATCAACATCAGTTGCCACATAAGTTTCAGGTGGGTGACAAAGTTTGGTTTCACTTGCAGAAAGAATGCCTTACATGACCCCATCAGAATCTTCACCTACTACATTATGGGTCATACACCATCACCAAGGTTGTGGGGGATAATTCTTTGAGCTCAACATTCCTCCTTTCTTTGGCCTGCACTCAATGTTCAATGTGGATCTCCTTCGCCCTTATTTCCCACCATTATTGGACACCTCAGAAGTAGCAGAACAACTGACACCAACATAGCTCAACCATGAATACATACAACATGAATATAGTGATCATATTGTGGACACATAGATCAAGGGCACTCAACCGCAAATGATCCAACTTTATCGAGTTGTCAAAGAAGGGCAACTCCTACACCAAGGCAAGTGGCTCACTCGAGGCCAAATTCAGCAGAAATTTCCTCATCTGATGGGGGAACTCAAAAAAATGGATACCATTTCTTCTAAATGAGGGAGGATTGATCCGGGTGGATATTGGTGGCTTCCCTAAACGATACCATTTCTGACAATTTTGGTAATTTACTATTTTTAGTAGTTTTTCACTTTCGGAGTCGTTTTGAGGCCCTAAACGATATTTTTTGGGAAAAGGATGAGAAATATTGTATTTTCTTCTATATTTACCCCAAAATGAATCTCCTTGATGATACCTTTCCAATGGGCTATCATATGCCTAAAAAAAATATCATATGCAAAAGTTACAACCCCGGGAAGTTGATGTACTAACTTACCCAAACGGGGCCCACATGACTTTTGACGCTTCATCTACTAGGATTAGGTTTTTGGATATCTAGGGTTTTGGGAATTTTTTTGTATTGTAAAAATTCCTTCAGAGCCTCATTGTAATCATCTTCTTGCGAATGATCACACCCTTCACATCTCTTCTCGGAGATAAGCTGCTACCATTCCAACAAGATTGTTTCCGCTGCATTTTACAATTTCAACTTATTTCCTTATTGAATAGAAAACCAATTTTACTGTATCTCTGTTATTTTTTGTTAATCACCTATTAATAATCTATATTCATTTCATTCTGCTCATAAAATCCATATCAGTTGCATTCCATACACTATCTGGAATGGACTTTTTCTTGTGCTCTTATTTGCTGAATCATTTTACACAAATTTTTCTTGTGGGAGAATATGATCCCACAAATTTTGGTGCTTAGTGACTAAGCTTCTCAACAAATTCCCTAGAATTTTGTTTACCACCTTAGTCTATCCATCTTTCTGAGGGTTCTTGAGGATTAAAATCACAACGAGGATTTCGTCTGCAAAGTATTGATAAAGACTATTAATCATAAGCTAATTATATATATAATACTAGTAGGTGGGCCCCCTTGTAGATTGGAGTATCAAATATGGTTCTTATTTGATATTTTTACTGTTGTTCAACATTGCTTACAGGTTTGAGCATGATTGATGATTGATGATGATTGATAATGCATGTTTGTTATGTTGCTAGAGGATCTAATGTCATGTTGAAATGGCTCATGATATCCATTGTTACCTTTCCATTTACTCCTTGAATTATTACTTGTGCCACCTACAAAAGATACATGTTAGTAACAACAAATAAGAGAAATTAATTGAATGACTGGAGGTTGGAGGTGACATGCATTTACTGCACGTCGCTCCATACCCTCCCACTAGCCGTCACCCTGGCTTGGCTATTAATCAATTGTGATCGTTGTAGTTAAGCTCCAATTTTCAAGCAGAGGAAGAACTACTTGGCCAAGATCGCGTTTTTAAGGTTTTTCGTGGTTAAAGGTATGTATTTTCTCCATCCATGAGCTCACTCTGGTTATGAAATAGATATTGGCTCGATTATGTATGGGTTTGTGCTTTCCTTAAGTCTGGAAACTATGTAAATTTGTGATATTTTTCTGGAATGAATGGTTGGTGTGGTTTTCATTGCAATAATCGTTGAATTCACAATTTTATTGATTATTCTGAGTGTTACAAGCCACAAAGGATCTATGTCATCCTTATTGGTCTTGTTTGAATGGTTTTCATTCAGTCCATATTAGTAGGTCATCTCCACGCATTCTTATCACCATACCCAGTCGTTTGTTGTTATCAGGTTTCCTTAGTTTGAAACACTTTGTATCACTGCGTATCGTTTCAATTGGGTATGGGTTCGTTCATGATATTGATGTTTTCGAAGTGGGTTATGATGGTTTTTATGCCAAAGTTCTTGCTTAAGGTTGATTTCTATTTCTCAGCCCTGTTTTATCTCAATATTCCATGGTTGATTGGGAAAACCATGAGGGTTATACCCTGCATGTTCTAAGTGTTGTTACAAGACCAAAAGGAATCCTTTCTCCTCTCTTCATAGTCTCTCCCATCTCACCCTGTCTACAAGGTTATTGGTGGTACACCCTATGTGTTCATCGTATGGTCTCAAAGGTTCTTATCCGATGTTGGGAGTCAACTCCAGTTCCCCTGTGTTGGTCCACAGAGTGAACCCTTGATTAATCAAAGCCTGACTTTTGATAAATGAAGACCGTTATATCTTGTCGGGTACATTGTTGATTGTTATGAGTTGGTGGTGTATCGTTGACAGTGTTCGATTGTTGTCTTATCTCTATTTATTATGTTGAAAATGGTTTTGGTTAATTGGTTGATTGGGGAAATGGGATTGAATATAAAGTCGATGTCTTTTACAATGTGATTACTGAATTGTTAACTCAACATCAGTTTTAAATTGATTAAGTCACAACAATGTTTTTTGCATGATGCATGGATATGTGTGGCCTTCCTAAATCATGTTAGGTTGAGATAATGATTGCTCTGACTGTGTGTTTAAATTTCCAAATGGGATTATTTCAATCGTGGTAGTTGTGGCATGGCTATCCACTGTATATGATTTGGATATTATTTGATCACACCATCAGAGATGGTCACGGGTTTTTAAACAATATGGTTTTGTTCCAATTTGATCGATTTGAGAAACAGGGTTAGGGATATTTTCATTGTCTCCCTTTATTAGATTGATAGCTCAACATCGTTTATGTTTATATTCATATTAATTAAACATGTGCAGTCAGAGAAATGCTCTTGTGTTGGTTGAATGGTATGTGTATCCTACAACATCGTATAAGTTGAAAGGGTGAATGTTGTGTGTTTAGATGGAAAGTCATGATAGATTGAGGATTGTATTTTGACTATCCATTGTGTATCGATGATGGGTATCATGCATTGTTTCAGAGATGGACATGGATTCTCTGACAATATGGTCTCATTACAACTTAATTATTAAATGATCTTGAGGAATGGAATCAGGTGTGATTTTAGTGTCTGTGTTTGATTTGAAGAAATGATTCATGGATAGTGGTTGATGTTTTGATGACACCATGTTAATTATTTAATTGTAGACAGTGAGAAAATAATACACAAAATTGATTGAGTTATACACAGTGGTTGTTAAATTGAACATAATGATTATTTGGTTGGTGTTGGACCTTTTGTGCTTGATATAGAATGATTATGGATTACTTAATTAATTTTATGAACAATATTCGTTGTCCTCCCTACCATTATTTCACTTTTTTCTAATTACAGTCCCCTCATCTTCCCATATCCATTTTTCAGTCCCTGTTCCTAAAATTTAATTATAGATAATAGAATTCTGTATTGTAACAGTTTGAAATCACAGTTTCTTGGATGGATCACAGCTGCATGTTCCTTGGTTTACATTATAGTTGGT
>ML779250.1:573756-594587 GCA_009831015.1 Picea engelmannii | reverse complement strand
CCCCCTTATTTTATCATTTTGCGCTCAATAAAATCCCCTCTCATATCCCAAGACGTTTTTTTCACCCCCTGCTCATTGACAACAATTAAAAAAATTGTATGGATTGGATTGCATGAGTCTGATATGTTGCTGAGCCAAAATATATTTCATATTATTAAAGAGTTGTCATGTATGGTTGTTAAAGGAACTATTTTCTAATTCATTATGCATACAAGAATGAGCTCTTCAAACAAAAGGATGAAAACCGAGGCCCAACTTGCCTCTGTCAAAGGGAAAGCCACTTATTCCCCTTCCTCACCTCCAAATGATTATGATAAATCTTTGTTCTTCCACATGCATTGGAGGGATTATTGTTCTCATGTGATCAATGATATTAGGCCTAAAGGCTCAGTGCAGCCAAAGGAAAATTCAGAGAAATCAAAGGGTGACAGCAACAACCAAGGAAACATTGCATCTCAGAGTGGAAAACATTGTTTTTGAGTTTTATTTTATTTATTGTTGATGACAGTTGACTTCATAAGTTTTGGACAACATGTTTTCTTTGGATATATGAGTAATATATTTTTTTGAAAATGATTACAAATAGAAATGAGATAAATTGTTAAATGTGAATGTAGGTCAAGAAGGCCTCTTGACCTAACTCACACTAAACAAAGTTCCTATCTGAATAAATATCCACATTCTAACATTCGCCCTTCAGTCCTAAAGCTATTCTAATACTTACATATATATCTATATATTATATTAGACTTAGGACATAAGGTACTATACTCTTCCATAAGCATAAGCTTCTATACTTGCGAGCAAGGGAAAATCTTATTTCACTTTCGAAAATAACACTTATATACCATACATAATGTAATGGGGCCGGGAGTATACACCCTTAGTGAAATTTTATCGGCTTAACATAAGGTTTTTGACATTACTTTACATGTCCAAATTCATCGATCGAATCCCCTGTGATTATTTTTTGGGTAATGATCTTCCAGTTACTAATGACATAAAGGTTTTGTTTAACAAAACTCAGCCCTAACAACACGTTTAACTCTTCCTTAACTGAACGATGTCTCATTTGAATGATGTATTAACTGAAATGATAGCGGTTAGAGTTAAAAGATTCCAGTTGGTCATGTCACAAAGGAACTGCCCTTTACTTCACATCTCTTAATATGAAAATAAGGGTTCTTGTCAGACATGAGTTAAGCCTTTGAACCAGCCATGAATGGAGACCCTGTGAGTGCGAAATTTGATGGTTATCACTTGACCCCTTGTCCAATATGATTTCTCCAACTTTGCCCCATCACATGGCCCGATCCATCCTTCATACCATAAAAATTTACTTTGCGTATTAAGGACTCTTCAGGGATAGATGAGTTTCTTTTGTCATTTGTGAAGTTTTCTGAATTAGCTCTGCGTTTTTTCTCAGCGAGGGGAATCAGTGACTTTGAGGATTTTACCCAGTGGAAGCAAGCATCTCTACCCGACCGCCCTGGTAAGATCATGATGATCCTGTATTCTAATAGTTGGATGGAACCCTTGGGGTTTCATTACAGTGGAATAAACCCTTTGTACTGTAATTATTATTATGACTTTTAGTGGAATTTTTTCCCATTATCATTATTCTCCTCATAGCTCCATGGACTATTCTCACTCTTGGGTAAGTAGACTTTCACTGTTGTTTTATTCCAAATTTGTTCGGAAACTTCTCGGTACTCTTTTTTTTTGTTTCCAGTTTCCAAAATCTTGCACATGCAATTTAGCGAGGGTTAACAAGCTTGCATTTACTTATGGGGTTTTCCATTGTCCCTCTATCCCACTTTATGGGTTACTCTTACCCTTATGTGCTGCTACCTGGTATCGAGCCTCTGTGAGACCACGCGAGGGTTCTATTCCAGAAGTTAATATGGTAGGGTAGAACCCATGCTGTGTATACATGTTATATATCATTTTTTTTTAGTCCACCATATGGTAGATTCTAACAAGCCACTAGCTAACTCTTATGACTACAATTTTCCTTTACAAAGATTACTGTATTTTCATTCAACTTAACCATATATAAATAGATATTGGGGAATTCTGTGTACCAAATAAATTCATTTTAAGAACATACTCCTCAACATGAAATTATTTGGATATGTAATTATATTTGGGTTGTCATTTTCATTCTGATATCATTGTTGTCTGTGTGTGATAAAAATACCATTTGAGCCTGGTAAACTCGACAAGAATGTTAACCCTGTATTTAAACTTTGAACAAAAAACAACTTCTTTAGCACATGAAATCGGTCCATGTTATATTTTGATAACGTCATTGGCATATATCATATCACTCTATGTGTAAATTTTGAATAATGCATTCGGCCTACTAGCACTACGTGACCTATGCAGTTCAGATTTTCAATGTTAATGTTATTTGTTTATTTCATTTCCTGAAGAGTTTGATTTATACGTTATAGTAACCAATGCTAATGATGGGACCCTATTGTTGCAAGGGTACCCATCAGGAAGTTTTTGGACCACCCTCCCCTTCGGCCTGGGACGTCTACTCAACCATAGCGTGACATGGAAAAGACACCAGGTCTCCAAGTCACAAGTTAAGTGGAATTCTTTATAAACCTTTCCTTTCATTAATCATTTTATTGAAAGTTGCATTCATCTTACTTTTGTTGAATACTGCTAATATTGATTTGTGTTTCCTTGCAGGGATTTTGACCATGCATAGTCCTTGATGCAGGCCCATGCCATACGCACAAAAGGTATTCAGATTTCATTTTTACCGTTGTTAAAGGAGTTCCCTAGGTTTCTAAGGATTGATACAATTCTAAAACTAGAATGCTATCATCGTGGGTGGAAATGTTCATTCATAAAGACAACCTATTCTTTAACTCTGTATCTCCAATTTTAACTAAAGGGCATAAGGATCAAAACCATATTACTGTGTAAAATAATTGAATGGTATAAACTGAAAAAGGATGTATCATTATTCAAGTTGCATAGTCGGTTTTTAGATGGAAATACGAACAATAATTTTTTCTTGACTCTTTCTAGTTCTACTTTGGATCCTATAGAGAAATTCAAACGATTTCTTGTTTAATCCTGTAGCTTTGTCTTTTTCGATTATTACTGCAATAGGTCTATGCGTATCAAAATATATGATTCCAGAGTGTGTACTCTTCACTTCAATTAATTTACTATTGTATCATTTTATTTCATAATTTCGTATGCGATCTGCTAGCCTATTCGTTTACTCTTATATTATTTTCCTTTCCAAGTCTTCATTTGTGACTAGGCAATCTATTTGCTTTCCATCATTTCATTTCTAGAAATTCATCTGTGACTAGTTAGGTTGTTCGCTTCTCATTATTTAATTTTCTAGAAATGCATTTATGACTGGTTAGACTGTTCGCATTCTGGATTACAAGTATCATATTCAAATAGTTAGTTGGGTCAAATCAGATCTCTTCCCAATAGTGAGAATCATCAATTACAATTAACTAAATTCAAAATTCAGAATTGCCATAAATGCCAATAATTTTCCAATTTTGAATTTACTAAAAATGGAAAAAAACTTCCTAAGCAATTTCAGAGTTTAAAAATAATTTATTTTTGGGGATGTTACATCCTTTCCCCCTTCAAGAAAACACTATCCTCAGTGTTTGTTCCTTTCTTGGAATAGGATTGGATGATATTTTTGCAAATCTTCCTCCAAATCCCAAGTGGCCTCCTCAGGGATAAAGTGCTTCCATTTCACTTTTACCTGGGCGACGACTCTCTTCCAAAGTGTTATTTCTCTCTTTTCCAGAATGCGTAGAGGTTCCACTTGGAACTCACCTTCTGGTTCCACCGTCACCAAGTTCCAATCGAACATATGAGTAGCATCGTGAACATAATTATTTAACAAAGAAACATGAAATACATTATGGATTTTTAGATTGGCAGGAAGTGCAAGTTGGTATGCTACAGGTCCAATTCGAGCTAAGATCTCGAAGGGGACACAAAAAATGGGTGCCAAATTGGCACAGTTCGCTCACTTTAGTGAAATTTTTTGGGCTTTGACCTTTAAATAGACGTCATCTCCCACTTGAAATTTCAGGTGTCTTCTTTTCCGGTCCGCGTAACTTTTCTGTCTATCATGTGACTCTTTTAAGTTCTGTTGTACTTTTCTTACCGTGCTCTCCATTTCCTTGGGCATCTTTGGTCCCAGCATGAGTCTGTTAATTGGGTTATTCCAACTAATCGAAGTCATACATTTTATATCGTACAGTACTTCGAAAGTGCTCATCTTAGCCGAAGTTTGGTAACCATTTTTGTATGCAAATTCTAGCAAGTGTAGGTAGTCTTCCCACTTGCTTGGTTTTGTTCTTACGTACATGCGTAGCATATCTTATATGATTTGGTTTGTTCGTTCAGTATGACAATCTGTTTGTGGATGATAACTTGTGCTGAAATTCAAGTTAGTATTTAACCCTGCAAACAATTCTTTCCAAAAATAAGATGTAAATTTTACGTCTCTATACGAAATCACCATTTTAGGAATACCATGCAGTCTAAAAATTTCTTTCATGAATATTTCAACGATGTTGATAGCTTTAAAAGTATAATTTACAGGAATAAAATGTGCATACTTACTAATCTTATCGACTACCGCCATAATTGAATCATTATGTTTTTGAGTTCTAGGAAAACCTGTAATAACGTCCAATGATATAGTCTCCCATTTCCATTCCGGCACAAATAAGGGTTGCAACACACCGGCTGGATGTTGGTGTTTGGATTTTAAAAAATGACAATCTTGACACTTAGCTAGGTATTATGTTGTTTCTCCCTTCATATTAAGGGAGTAAAATACTTTCCTTAGTGTTATTACCATCTTCTGGTATCCCGGGTGACCAAAATATGGTTTCTTGTGTACTTCATCCAAAATCATTAACTTCAATTCTGTCGAATCTGGTATGTAGATTATGTTTTTAAATCATAGTAGGCCTTCTCTATCCAAACTCAGATCTGTTTTGTCTGAATTTTATCGATTATCTCATAATTCTTCCATTGTTCTAGTGTAATTTTCGTTGTCATTACCTGCAACCTTTATCCTCTGCTCAATATCGCATTCTTCCATGCTAATGTTTATTTCAAACGGCCCATGAAATCTTCTGCTTAAGGCATCAGCCACCTTGTTTTCCTTACCCTTGATATGTCTTACCTTAAAGTCAAATTCGCTCAAGAAGGCCAACCATCTTGCTTTCCTTGCATTAAGTTCTAGTTGACTAAGCAAAAATTTCACACCGCTGTTATTCGTCAATAACAAAATTTTTATGCCCATTATATAGTACCGCCACATATTTAAGGCATGTATTATAGCTCCCAGCTCTAAGTCATGAGTGACATTGTTTCGTTTGTGTTCCTTTAGTTTTTGGGACTCATAACAAATCACGTGCCCTTCTTGAGTTAGCAAACCACCTAGTCCTTCTTTACTTGTATCCACACAGACTGTGAAGTCTTTTTCTGGATCTACTACCTTTAAAATGGGTGCGGCCGTTAACAATTCCTTTAACTTATTAAAACTGTCTTGACATTTCTGTGAAGTTAAATTTAGTTCCCTTCTTTTGTAATGATGTTATAGGGTATGCAATCTTGGAAAACCCCTCTATAAATCTATGGTAATATCCGGTGATTCCCATGAATTACTGTATGTCCGCTACATCCTTCAGAATCGGCCATTCCATGATGGCTCTTATTTTCTCGGGATCGAATGCAATAACTTCCTTAGATATTGCATGCCCTAGGTACTGTATTTTCTTCTGATAAAAATCACATTTATCGAATTTGGCATACAATTTATGTTTTCTCAAAGTTTGGAGAACTATCCTTAAGTTTTCTTCATGTTCTTCTTTTGTTTTAGAATACACTAGGATATCGTCAATAAATACCAAATCAAACTTGTCCAAGTACTGACTAAAAATACTGTTCATTAAACACATGAATGTAGCTAGCGCGTTAGTGATCCCAAATGATATAACAACAAATTCGTAATGTCCATATCTCATTCGGAATGTTGTTTTACTTATGTCCTCATCTTTTATCTTAACCTGGTGATAACCAGATCATAATTCCAATTTAGAAAAAATCTTTTCCCCACCTACTTGATCGAACAGAGAATTTATCCTAGTTAAGGGTTACTTATTCTTAATAGTCATTTTATTTAATTGTCTGTAATCAATGCATAATCTCATAGTTCTGTATTTATTTTTCACAAAGAGGACTAGTGCTCCCCATGGTGAAACACTTGGGCTGATATATTCTTTGTCCAATAATTCTTGCAGTTGGATTTTTAATTCTATTAATTCTGGTAAAATCATTCGGTAGGGTGCTTTAAATATAAGGGTTGAACCAGGTAGTAGGTAGATAGAAAAGTCTATTTCTCTCCTTGGTGGTAATTCAAGTATCTCATTCACAAACACATCTCTGAAATCATGCAAGACGACAAAATCCTCCAATCTAGATTTATTTTCTTTTTCAAATAGATTTGTTACTTGGATGGCATAAATATGACAACCCTTTCTCATGCATTTATTAAATTGCATTGTTGAACTTTGTCTAACTGTGATTGGTTTTTGTATACCTTGAACTGTCCTAGTAGTGTCATTATCGTATTTATACTTGAGTGATTTTTCATAAGAATCTAACACTGCTTTATACCTTTCTAACCAATCCATTCTGATAATTACGTCATAAGACCTAACGGTAGAATGTTCAGATTTGTCTTTATGTTTTGACCACCTAAAATGAACTCATAATCAGAAATAAAGTTGACTAATTTTCTTTTTGTTCCTGTTGCTAGTTTTACCAACCAATATTTTGCATGTCTTGTTTTCTTAAGTTAATTTGAATCCACTATACTAGGAGTGATATAACTCAACGTAGCTCCATGATCAATTAAAATTGAAATACAAGTGTTATTAATTTTACCTTCAATTTCCACAACAGAGGACTAGTGGTCATCTTGCCGGCCATCCATGGCTGCATTGATCCGATGTAAGCTTTTTCCTACATCTCGTACTATAGATTCTTCCTGTATATTGTGACCCATAGTTCTGGTTGTTGAAGTCAAACATGGAAAGTTCCTCCTTAGGTGAGTTTCTCCACATTCCCATCATTTTAATGGTTCACAGGGGCTGTCCTCAAACTTATGTGTTCCTAGATTTACTGGTTTACCGCCTCCTTGGGTGTTCTAATTGTTGGAGTGAAAATATTTCCTTGGTAAACTCTTTGTTGCATTCTGATAAGGAGCTGGATGATATCCCTTCTTCCGCTGGTTCATTCGGTCTTGTTTCTTGTCTTTCCAAGCCTTTGGAAATTATGACTGTTGTTTGTATTGGTCGTAACACATTCAGACTTTCCTGAAAAATTTGCTCAAGGACTTGGGATTATCAAATTCGATTCTGTCCTTATAGGACTGTGGTAGATAACTTAGGAACCGCTGGATTTTCACTTTGTCCTCCTGGATATATGACATGAACCTTAGTAATTCCAAGAATTTGTTTATCATATCTTCCATAGCCATTTGACCGAGTCATAGCTCATAAAATTATTTGTTTTTTCTTTCATAGTAAATTTCAGATAGGTATTGTTTCTTAAAGTGTTTCTTAAAATCCGACCATTCCATCTATTTTTCCTTTAGGCCCTTGGCCAACTTCAGGTCCTACTACCATATGCTAGATTTTCCTTTCAGATTATAGATGGCCATTTTGACCTTCATATTGTTGGAATAGTTGTATATCTGGAAATACTTCTTGCTGTATAATAACCATGCTTCAGCTTCCTCCCTTGTTCTAGATTCCCCGTCAAAGGTAGATGGTTTGATTTTCTTAAAATCTCCCTCAAGGTGATCTACATGTTTCCTTTTTCTTCCTATTTTTGTTTTATCTTCAGTTGAAGGTGTACCTTCAGACGAGATGTCCCCTTTTTATGATTTAGGACTAGAATTCTTGGAGGCCCTTTTACTAACCTCTTCTTCCTGGTTATCGTCCTTTGGGATTTTCTTTGTCGCTATACTTCACAACAGGACTTCATTTTTTTCCCGTTGTTCGTGTTGTGCCTTTTTCAGTTTCTCATTGTCTGCTTTGAAAACTTGCATCTCAGCAATTAGATTTGTCATAGTTTCCAGAACTTCGGTAGGTGAAATTCTGTCATTATTCTGCCTCTGATCTTCAAGAGGCCTTTTTTCAGGATTCTCCTCGATTCTGATTTTTGCTTCTTCCTGGGATGCCATGATTACAACAGAATAAAGTGTTTTTCTATTTGTAACAGTGATTGTTTTGTTAGTTTTACATAAACAGGAAAATATATGCTAAGTAAATAATTTGGCCCTGCTCAAGGTCCAAGTGTTGTAACCTTTGCTCTGATACCATACGTAATGTACCTCAAATTTTCCAAATATTTTTTTTTTCTATGAAACATTAACCTCCAATTTACATTTAGCAGACTCGTAGTTAAGAGAAGGTAATATTTATCACCAATGTTAATCTCTACGAGATTTCTTGTGTTCTGTCTATCAAACGATGAACGTTCATTTATGAATGTTTCTACCCCAACCTAACTCACACTGAAAAGAGTTCCTATATGAATAAATCTCCACATTCTAACATTCACCCTTCAGTCCTAAAGTTATTCTAATACTTACATATATATCTGTATATTATATTAGACTTAGGACTTAAGGTCCTATACTCTTCCCTAAGCATAAGATTCTATACTTGCGCACAAGAGCAAATCTCATTTGACTTTCTAAAATAAAACTAATTTAACATGCATAATATAATGGGGTCGGGAGTATACACCCTTAGTGAAATGTTATCGACTTAACATAAGGTATTTGACATTACTTTACATGGCCAAATTCATCGATTGAATCCCCTATGATTATTGGTTGGGTAATGATCTTCCAGTTACTAATGACATAAAGGTTTTTCTTAACAAAACTCAACCCTAACAACTCATTTAATGCTGCCTTAACTGAATGATGTCTCAATTGAACGATGTCTCATTTGAACGATGTCTCATTTGAACGATGTATTAACTGAAATGATAACGGTTATAGTTAAACGATTCCAGTTGGTCATGTCACGAAGGGAATTTCCTTTACTTCTCATCTCTTAATATGAAAAGAAGGGTTCTTATCACACATCAATTAAGCCTCTGATCCGACCATTAATGGAGACCCTGTGAGTGCAAAATTCGAGGGTTATCACTTGACCCCTCATCCAATATGATCACGCCAATTCTTCCCCATCACATGGACCAACCCAGCTTTCATACCATAATCATTTACTCTACGTAGTAAGGGTTCTTCAGGGATAGATGAGTTTCTTTTGTCCTTATTGAAGTTTTTTGAATTATATCTGCATTTTTTCTCAGCGAGGGGAATCAATGAATTGGAGGATTTTACCCGGTGGAAGAAGGCATCCCTACTCGACTGCCCTGGTAAGTTCACGATGCTCCTGCATTATAATAGTTGGATGGAACCCTCGAGGTTTCGTTACAGTGGAAGAAACCCTTTGTATTGTAATTCTTATTATGAATTTTAGTGGAAGTGTTTCTCATTATCGTTATTCTCCTCTTAGATCTCTGGACTATTCTCTCTCCTCGGTAAGTAGAGTTTCACTGTTGTTTTATTCCAAATCTATTTGAAACCTTCTCAGTACTCTTTTTTTTTTTCTAGTTTCCAAAATCTCCCACAGGCATTTTAGCGGGGGTTAACAGGCTTGCATTTACATAGGGTTTTTTTCATTGTCCCTCTATTCCCTTTTATGGGTTACTCTTACCCTTATGTGTTGTTACCTGGTATCGAGCCTCTGTGAGACCACGCAGGGTTTCTAGTCTAGAAGTTAATCTGGTAGGGTAGAACCCACATTGTGTATACATGTTATATAGAATTTTGTTTGGGAGTCCACCATTCGGTAGATTCTAACAGGACACTAGCTAACTCTTACGACTGTAATTTTCCTGTAGAGAGATAACTGTATTTTCATTCGGCATAGCCATATATAAATAGATATTGGGGAATTTGGTGTACCGAATAAATTCGTTTTAAGAACATACTCTGCAACATGCAATTATTTGTATCTGTAATTATATTTGGGTTGTCATTTTCATTCTGATATCATTGTTGTCTGTGTGTGATAAAAATACCATTCGAGCCTGGTAAACTCGAAAAGAATGTTAAATCTGTATTTACACTTCGAATAAAAAGAAACCTCTTTAACACAGATAGTCGGTCCATGTCATATTTTGAGAACGTCATTGGCATATAGCATTTCACTCTATGTGTAAAGTTTGAGTAATGCATTCGGCCTGCTCACACTACGCAACCCATGTAGTTCAGATTTTCAATGTTAATGTTATTTTTTTATTTCATTTCTTGAAGAGTTTGATTTATACATTATGGTAACCAATGCTAAGGATGGAAACCTGCTATTGCGAGGGTACCCATCAGGAAGTTGTTGGACCACCCTCCCCTTTGGCCTAGGACATCTTCTCAATGATAGCGCGATAGGGAAAAGACACCAGGTCTCCAAGTCACAAGTTATGTGAAATTGTGTATAAACCTTTCATGTCATTAATCATTCTATTGAAAGTTACACTCATCTTACTTCTGTTGAATAATTCTAATCTTGATTTGTGTTTCCTTGCAGGGACATCAACCATGCACACTCCTGGATGCAAGCCCCTTCCATATGCACAAAAGGTATTCAGGTTTCATTTCATTTCTCTTAAAGGAGTGCCCTAGGTTTCTAAGGATTGATACGATTCTAAAACTAGAATGCTATCATCATGGGTGGAAATGTTCATTCATAAAGAAAGCTTATTCTTTAACTCTGTATCTCCAATTTTAACAGAAGGGCATAAGGATAGAAACCTTATTACTATGTAAAGTAATTGAATGGTATAAATTAAACATGGTTGTATCATTATTCAAGTTGCATAGTCAGTTTTTAGATGGAAATAAGAACAATAATTATGTCTTGTCTCTTTCTGGTTCTACTTTGGATCCTATAGAGAAATTCAAATGATTTGTTGTTTAATCCTTTAGCTTTTCCTTTTTCGATTATTACTATAGTAGGACTATGCGTATTGAAATATATGATTCCACAATGTATACTCTTCACTTCAATTAATTTACTATTGTATCGTTTTATTTCAGAATTTCATATGAGATCTTCTAGCCTATTCATTTAATCTTATATTATTTTCCTTTCCAGGTCTTCATTTGTGACTAGGCAGGCTATTTGATTTCCATCATTTCAGTTCTAGAAATTTAACTGTGACTAGTTAGGCTGTTCACTTCTCATTATTTCATTTTCCATAAATGTGTTTATGAATGGTTAGACTATTCACATTCTATCATTCATTTCCAAAAATGTATTTATGACTAGTTAGACTGTTCGCTTTCTATCATTCATTTCCATAAATGTATTTATGACTAGTCAGTCTGTTTGTCTTCCATTATATTTTTAGCACTTGTTGGATATGCATACATTGACATTTAGAATGAATCATGCAATTTTGTATAGTTATTTATACACACACACACACACACACACACACACACACACATATATATCCACATATATACATATCCGTAGACACGGTTACTTCTGATTGTATGTAATGAATTCCAACAATGATTAAATTGGTAGAACAATTCGTCTATAATAAAGGGATGACCCTGTAGATTCTTTTGATCATAGATTTACTTCCAGAATATTATTCGCACAGTCTAATTTTTACTTGCAAATGAAAATAACTAGATGTATATGGTTCACCGATCTAGTAGTGTCACATACCCACTACCCAAATCGGATTTTTCTAGTCTTCTGCGAGACCAGGACCCCTAATTATCCATGGAGGCCCAGCATAAGCTGGCTCTTTCTCTCTCTTTCTCCATTCCCATGTGATCATGGGTCATGTTCATGGTTCAATTTGAACATAGTGCCTATTTGTATTTCGTGCCTCGACACTATAGTAATGTCTAAACGTTCGACTCTGCACCCACTGAACCCCGACAGGGCTAGCGACCGACCAATGGGGATGAATCCCTATAGGGTCAACAAATGGCTAATAGGAACAAATATCAACAGGGGTAGAGAACTTCTAGTGAGAACAGGCCCCGTCGTGTGGTTAAGTGGAATATTTTCGTGCCTCGACACTATAGTAATGTCTAAACGTTCGACTCTGCACCCACTGAACCCCGACAGGGCTAGCGACCGACCAATGGGGATGAATCCCTATAGGGTCNCCCCCCCATTAAAGGAAGAATGGAAAGGGGGGTCTGAAATCTACTTGAGCGTCATTGATCATGATGAGTTAATCTCGACTGTTCGAGAGTTTCACATCCAATTCCGGACCCTCCCCTACTGCTAAAGGCAGAACAGTAAGGGGGCTCCGGAATGGAATCTCAGCCGTAGATCTAGACGGGTGGAATCTGGCCATCTAGATCTTCTCGCTTCTTATCCTAAAGCATATTCACGTCCTGTCTTAAGTTGACGTCTCATCTCCACATCTAACGGTCATTACAAACCCTGAGATCCTCCGAAAGAATCTCGTCCGTTCATCGGGGTTTATCATCAAGAGAATCTAGACTCTCGATCACGGGACCCCCGAATCATCGATCCCCGATTTCCTGATGTGGTTAATCTCTCGACACGTGGCCTCTATCAATCGAACGGCTCAGATCTACTATGGAGTTTCGTCCATGGGAAATCCTGAACTCTTGTCAATAGGAATCCCTATTCCGCAATTCCCGATGAGCCAATTCACCGATATGGTCCCTTACGTGTTAGCCCTCCTGGCTAAACTCCTGGCCCACGTGACCACTATCTCACAAGACCGCAGCCTTATCTCTTGTCAGGTTTTCAGACTTTCCAATGCTGAAATGTACTCATCCTCAGGATTCACGATCCACCGAATCCCAATATGCCGATATAATGACAGATGGCCCTACAATGGATGATTTTCACATTGTCGGGATTCCGGAATTCGCAATTTCGAAGTGTATGGACTTCTTTTCCACGGGATTCCCGATTTCCCGATGGATGAATTTCCTTTCGAGACTTTTCCTGAATGCTCTGATTTCCACCTCGCATCCTCCTATGATGGACGACTCATATTGATTCTGGGATTTTCACTATGAAAATTCCCGACCTCATGTCATCGTGACTCTTGATTTCACGAATGTTGATACCCCGAGGGCCACGCATCTCGTTGGGACTTTCAACCTCCTATTCACGAGGGCTTAACCCCCATGCATATCTTAACAGATCCAATGGTTGTTGGGTTTTTCTCGCTAAGATCTAATGGCTCAGATCTGTCCCACCTTGTGCACTCTTCCACTACTTCATGGATGTGGAAAAATCAGCGGTCCAAATGTTCTCATGGACCGTGGGGATCTACGGTCCTAAACTCTTCACTACCCACAAAGACACAAGAAAACCAAGTGGTAAGGCCTTTAATGCCCTACTTTATCCTACTAATCTAACGGTCGTGGGGGACCGCAGATTTCCCGACGAAATCTCATCCGTCGATCACCACCTAACAAGGTTAAGGCCCTTAACACTTCTTCCTCTCCTTCCGCTCTGACAATCATGAGTGACCACAGATCTCCTGACGACGTCTCATCTGTTGATTCGATATTCCATCCATAAGCTGCCATCTCGGGTTTTTAAGAGGATCGTTTCTCCTCATACAAAGTTACTAAGGCTTTATGCCTTCACATTTACCTTCCGTGTTCTTGAGGGGTTATTTAAGGAGAGTAGCTCTATGGGGAGACTTACTCAGGGTACTTTCTGAGGCCAAAAGCGTATCGTCCAACTGAGGTCAAGACATGAAGTCCGAAATAGACCAGTATGCATCTAAATAATAATTCATGAGGACATATGCGATATATAGTCTCTTCCATACAAATATACAACTACTAGTACTGATCAAAACGTCCTACAGACATTCTTACAATGAATTCATTCACAGTTTCATAGCTTATGGGCATAATCATCAGAACAAACATATATACATATATATTTTAACATGCTAGAGGAAAAACACTTATCAGAAAATAACACCAGGGGTTATGCAACTGCTGAGAGGGGTGCTCATTTCCACCCAACCGTAGGCTTAGTGACTCCCAGTGGATTTACCACTAGCCACCCTCGATCTGAGACCACGATGCTGTGAGACTACGTCTCCGTTTGCCAGTGACCAGGAGTGAAGGTTGCAATCCTTTCTCTCTTCTATCACTCACTCTGCGTAATGCCAGAGTTCTCCCCTCACGTCTGCCCTCGCAATCGCTTCTACCCCACGCCTTATCCTCTTGCGAGGTTGCGTGTGGTGCGATTACCCTCACGCTGATTAGGCCTGATGGCTCTACGGATGGGAGGTTCACCTCCCATCCCTCATTAAACCATCTACCTACCAACCTACGAGGCATTTAATTCAGGGCCAGTGAGCCGCTTTTGGTTCTCCGGGCCAGTGGAGTCCAAATACGGTATTAATTCTCGGTGGAAGTTAACACCACCTTTTCAGGTGCCTTCCACTGCCATCGTGGTCTCCTTTTATGCACATCCCCTCTCAGTAGTCCTACAATAAATTCAAAATGTTATTCACATTCATTGACCTTTTCCTCAAGGACCATTTACATCACATATTCACATTTATAAGTTTTCCATAATTCTTGGCCAATTCAGTTATTTTTACAAACTGGGGGAAACAGGGTGTTACAATTCCCTCCCCCTTAAAAAGGAACATCATCCTCGATGTTATTATCTACTAACATGAATTGCATGTACAGAAGTAAACAAAATCGGATATGCCTGTCTCATGGCATTCTCCATTTCCCATGTAGCCTCATCTGGGCCAAAATGTTTCCACTGCACCTTGACCTATGCAATGGTTTTGTTCTAGAGTGAGGTTTCCTTTCTACCCAGTATGCATTGAGGTTCTGGTAGAAATTCTCCCTCCGGTTCCACCTGGATCACAGACCAGTCAATTATATGATTAGCATCATGTACATATTTCTTCAATAATGAAACATGGAAAACATTATGTGCTTTTACTGTGGGAGGAAGTGTTAGCCGATAGGCTACAGGTCCTACTCTATCTAGAACCTCAAAGGGTCCACAATACTGAGGTGCCATATTGGCACAAGCTCCCATTCTCAGGGAACTCCTTCTGGGCTTAATTTTGAGATATACATGGTCTCCCATTTTGAACTCTCTTGGAGTTCTCTTTTGATCAGCATAACTTTTCTGTCGGTTTTGAGCAACCTTCAGATTTTGTTTTATCTGAGTCACTTGCTGTTCCAATTCTTTCAACATGTCAGGTCCAAAAGAAATCCTATTTACAGGATTACTCCAGCTGATTGGAGTATTACATGGCCTACCATAGAGGACCTCGAAGGGACTCATATTTAAGGATGCTTGATAGTCGTTGTTGTAGGCGAATTCTACCAATGGCAGGTAGTCTTCCCATTTACTGGGTTGATTCATTACATGCATCCTTAACATATCCTCTAATATTTGATTCACTCTTTCTATTTATCCATCAGTTTGAGGGTGATAGGCGGTGTTGAACAACAATTTGGTCTCCAAACTAGCCATCAGTGATTTCCAAAAATTGGACGTAAATTTTGTGTCTCTGTCAGATATTATCTCTCTCGGCATATCGTGCGGTCAGAATATCTCTTTCATGAATATCTGGGTGATATCTATCATCTTGCAGGTTGATTTGACGGGGAGGAAATGAGAGGACTTGCTCAGTTTATCCACCACCACCATAATGGCATCATTCTGTTTGGCTGAAGTTGGTAATCCAGTGATAAAATCCATGGAGATGGTTTCCCATTTCCATTCTGGGATGGGTAAAGGGTGTAATAGTTCTGCTGGGTGTCGATGTTATTCTTTAACCTGTTGGCATTCTATGCATTTGGCCAAATATTTGGCTATGTCTTTCTTCAATCCAGGCCAATAAAATTGTTTCCGGGTGGCAGTGATCATTTTCTGGTATCCTGGGTGACCAGTGTATGGTCTTTTATGTAGGTCATCCATAATGAACCTCTTCAGGTCATCACAATTTGGAATGTACAGTCTATCTCTGTAAGTGAGCATACCTCCTTTCGTCATCTGGTAGCCTTCATACTTTACTTCAGAGGTTTCTTGTTGTAGGTACAGGGTCACAGTTTGAATGAAGGGATTTGTCTCTTGTGCATTTTTGACTTTGTTCTTGACATCTGTCTCGCAGGTACTCACCGCTGCCAGGTGAATCGTTCTCATGCTCCTACTAAGGGCATCAACCACCTTATTTTCCTTTCCTTTGATGTGTTTGATCTCAAAATCAAATTCGCTAAGGAGGGCCATCCATCTAGTTTGTTTAGCATTAAGCTTTGGTTGGTCGAACAAATATCGTAATCCATAGTGATCTGTCATAAGTACAAATTTTCTTCCCAAGAGGTAATGCCTCCACATTTTCAAGGCATGCACTATGGCAGCCAGTTCTAGATCATGATTCACATAGTTGACTTCATGCTCATTCAATTTTCAGGATTCATAGCAGATCACCTTTCCTTCCTGCATAAGGACTCCTCCGAGCCCTTCCTTACAGGCATCTGTGCACACAGGGAAGTCAACTTCTGGGTCAACGATTTTCAACATGGGTGCATGGGTTAGTAGATGTTTCAAGGTTTGAAATCTTTCTTCACATTGCTGTGTCCACAAGAATTTTGTCCCCTTCTTCTGGAGGGCAGTGATTGGACAACTAATCTGGGAGAAATCTTTTATAAATCTCCTACAGTATCCCGCCAATCCCATAAAGGATCTGATGTCTGAAACATCCTTTGGGGTAGGCCATTCCATGATAGACCTGATCTTGTCAGGATCTACTGCTACCCCTTCCTCGGACAGAACATGTCCCAAGTAGTGTATTTGCTTCTGAAAGAAGTCACATTTGCTAAATTTAGCATAGAGCTGATTCTCTCTTAGCACTTGCAGCACAAGTCTAATATGTTATTCATGTTCTTCTCTATTCTTAGAGTAGATCAATATGTCATCAATAAAAACTAGTACAAATTTATCTAAAAATTTACTGAGTACATTGTTCATTAAGCACATGAAAGTGGCAGGGGCATTGGTTAACCCAAATGGCACTACCACAAACTCATAGTTACCATACCGTGTCCGGAAAGCGGTTTTATGGATGTCTTCACCCTTGATTCAGACTTGATGGTATCCCGACCTCAAGTCAATCTTTGAGAAAATAGACACTCCTCCCAACTGATTGAATAGATCATCGATCTTGGAGAAGGGGTATTTTTTTTTTTATGGTTACTTTATTGAGTTGTCTATAATCTATACACAGTCTAAGGGTGCCATCCTTCGTTTTCACAAACACGACTGATGCTCCCCATGGGGACACACTGGTTCAAATGTAACCCTTATCCATCATTTCTTTCAATTGTAAATTGAGTTCCACTAACTCAGGTGTGCTCATCCGGTAGGGTGTCCTAGACACCGACACCACTCCTGGTGCGAGCTCTATCGAGAAGTCAATGTCTCTTCTCGGAGGTAGACCCGATACCTCTTCCGGGAACACATCTCTGTATTCTCTCAGGATAGGGTGATCATCAGGGCTTTATTTATCACCTTCGGTTATTTTCAACACCTGTATTGCATATAGGGTACATCCCTTTCGGCAATACTTTATCATTTGCAGGGTTGATATTTGCCTCACCGAGACCGATTTTCTGATCCCTTGAAGGGTTATCATTTTTCCTCCTTTTTTCACACATTCTAAGGTTTTATGGTAACAGTCCAGTTTGGATTTATGGGCAGCCAACCAGTCCATACCAATCAATAGATCGTATGATCCCAGGGGTAATACATTAAGGGTTACTTGGGTGGGGAATTCACCCAACCTTAGTTGGCAGGCTGGTATGACCTCTACTACCTTTCTTTTGGTGCCAGTGGCTAACTATACCGACCATGGCTTAGTTTTCTTTCATGGCTGCAGCTTACATTTATCAACAGCTTTAGGGGCTATATAACTCAAATTTGAACCAGGGTCAATAAAAAAAAACACCAGATGGTTGAAAATCATACCTTCTATTTCCACCACTGAAGCTTGGTGGTCAGCCTAGTTATTATCCAAGGCTGCATAAATCTGCGACACACTCCTTGCCACATCATTGACTGTGGTAGCTTCCTGCATGTTATAAACTTTCCGACTGTTCTGTTGTCGGTGTGGACAGTCTCTCAGGAGATGCTCTTCTCCGCAACCCCAACATTTCAGAGGTTCTTTCTTTGGGTTATTAGTCTTTACTGGTATAGGTCCAAAAGTTTTATTTCCGTCTGATGATGGAAAGTTCTGCTGGAGTACACTCCGAGTTGGAAAGTTCATTCTGGGGTTCTTCTTGTAGTTTTTAAATCCTGAGGATTTGATCCCCTTTTTCTGAAATTTCGAACCACTCTTCTGTCTCCAGTCTCCATGAGACTTTGATGGATGTCCATATTGTTCATGACAATATGTTTCCTTTCGTATAGTGTCTTCTAAGGTCTTTGGCTCGTCAAATTCAATTCGGTTCCGATATTCCTTGGGTAGCTCACTGATGAAATGTTGCACCTTTGCCTTCTCTGCTTTGATCTAGGGTACATATCTCAATAAGTCGAGGAATTTGTTGACATATTCCTCTATGGTAAATTGTCCCAGTTTGAGTTCATAAAAATCTTTATCCTTCTCGTCGAAATATCTTTTCAACAAATACTTCTTCCAGAAGTACTTCTCAAACCGTTTCCAAGACAGGTCCTCCTCACGGACCCCTTTCATGCTCTTAAGATCTTCCCACCAGATGGAAGCCTTTCCGTTTAGATTGAAGGTGGCCACTCAGGCCTTTAAATTCTTTGTAAAATCATGGACTCTGAAGTATTTCTTCAGTCCAAGTAGCCAAGCCTTGGATTCCTCTCCCTTCTTTATCTCACCGTCGAAGGAGGGAGGTTTGGCCTTTCTGAATTCCTCAAATTTATGACCCTTGGAAGTCTTTTGCTTCTTCTGTTCTCTTGGAGAATAGGAACTGGTCCTGCTACTGGAAGAGCCTTTTGAATCACCAGCTTCCTTCTCAGTGGAAGCGTCTGACACTGGTCCTTTACCTCTAGGGTGAACCTTTCTTGAGGTGATCCTCTCAGTATGGCCACTGATACGACCATGTTTCTGCACTTCGGGTTCATGCTGCATTTGTCACTGTAGGTCGGATAAGCTCTGCAGTAACACTGCATTAATTTAATTTTTCTTTTCTTGTTCTTTCATCATCCTTTCATTGTCGGCCTTGCATCTTTGCAAATCAACCATGAGACTCCTCACAGTCTCGGCTAGATCTAGAGGGGTTCCTATTACTCTCCTTTCGTCAGACTCTTTGTCTCTATTGTGGGAGCCTTCTCCCATCTCTTGGTGAGTCACCATATTCTGCACCTATCGATTCCCGCGACTGATCATCCACTTAGGTGAAAAGACAAATGTTGATTTTCAGTCAAGAGTTATATATATATATATATATATATATATATATATATATATATTTTATCTGCGCATAATTTATGACTCTTTCACATGCATACATAGTCGGGTTCTCATTTCCAAGTTTTCAATCCTGGACAAGAGAGTTGCGTTAGGGGGTTACTCTTCATAGGAGTACTTTGAACGAATCTTATGCATGACTCGTTAATGAGCCCAATCAGGCCGAGTGTTGTAACCATGCTCTGATACGACTTTTTCACATACCCACTACCCAAATCAGATTTTTCTGTTCTTCTGTCAGACTAGGACCCCTAATTATCCATGGAGGCCCAGCGTAAGCTGGCTCTTTCTCTCTCTTTCTTCGTTCCCATGTGATTGCGAGTCATGTTCACGGTTCAATTTGAACGCAGTGCCTATTTGTATTTCGCACCTTGGCGCTACAGTAATGTCTGAATGTTTGACTCTACACCCATCGAACCCCGATAGGGCTAGTGACCGACCAATGGGAACGAATCCCTACAGGGCCAACAAATGGCCAATAGGAAAAAATCTCAACAAGGGTAGAGAACCGCCAGTGAGAATAGGTCCTGTCGCATGGTTAAGTGGAATATAGGTGGCAAAAAGGGAAACTCGACATGGTAGTCGACATGACAGGAGGGGGGCCCCACATCACACGCCACACTATTCTGGACCCCCCCCTCAATTAAAGGCAGAATGGTAAGGGGGGTCCAGAATCTACTTGAGCGCCATTGATCATGATGAGTTAATCTCTACCATTCGAGAGTTGCATGTACAATTCCAGACCCCCCCCCCTACCGTTAAAGGAAGAACAGTAAGGGGGCTCTGGTGTTAAGGTCCTAACCCACACATAGGTAGATCAATGTATTCACATGTAATAAAGGTCAATATTAATAAGGTCTTTCAATAAAATAGAATAAGGCAGATGTAAGAAGACCTAATAGAAGCATTTGATTCTAGAAGGATCTTCCTCTAGATGCTTCTCTTAATAGACATATTTAGTATAGATAAGGGGTGAGGGTATGTGAACCCTAGCTTGGAGATTATTGTAACAAAGCACTGCTCGACTAGAGGTTTCCCCCTCGAAGAGGCCTATGAACATTGCTTTCTGAATCAAAGTGATTTTCTATTGCTATTTCATATATCATTTCTGTGTATTGTGAAGATTATGCTGGATATTTTACTGTTATTCTGCCATTTCTAGCATTTTATTTCTGTTCTGCATATTTTATATATCTGGTATCTTGCAAGTGGTATCAGAGCAC
>ML779250.1:545014-560421 GCA_009831015.1 Picea engelmannii | reverse complement strand
AAAATGTGCCAACTGTGTACCAACCATATGCCTCTACCAACATTCCAACCATGTGCCTCAAACAAGTGTCATATAACTCATGATATGCCTCTACCATGAACCAAGTGCCACAATCGTGTATCTCAACCATCAATATATCAACCAAGCATCATAACAAGTGTCTCAACTATATAATTCCATACATCATGTACCAAATCAAGTGCATCAACCATGCACCAAATCTTAGCAAGATGAACCAAAATAAATATATGTTCCCATACATGTATTCCATATCAACCATAAACCATGTGCCAATCATACTACTAGAAAGTACCTCTAACGATGTACCAAATATGTACTAATCAAACATCAACTATATATCAATCTATGAATCATCAATGATGTACAACATAACCACCTCATAAACTCATCAACTACATGTCCCAATATGTTGCTCAACCTCATGCCAAATGACTACTACATATCATCAAAAAAACCAACGTCGTACCATGAACCAAGTGCCACAACCATGAATCATAACAAGTGTCTCAACTATATCATCCCATTCATCATGTACCAAATCATGTGCATCAACCATGCACCGAATCTCAAAAATATGAACCACAATCAAGATGTGTTCGCATACATGTATTCAATACCAACCATAAAGCATGTGCCAATCATACTACTAGAAAGTGCCTCTAACAATGTACCAAATATGTACTAATAAAAAATAAAATATATATCAATCTATGAATCATCAATTATGTACAACATAACCAACTCATCAGCTCATCAACTACATGTCCCAATATGTAGATCAACCACATGCCAAATGACTACTACATATCAAGAAATAAACCAACGTCATACTCCGACAGTTTTGATAAAATCAATCGTACTGCCAGATTTTATTTGTTTATTTTTTTTTATTTTTTAAAGAAAGTCCCCAACATTTGTTGGTAATATGATGATCATGACATCAAATTCAGTTATTTGATGATTAATTAACAATTTTCAGCTATGCGATTCCTTGAGACACTATCAAATCTTCAATGGTTGACCAATTCAAATGTCACCATACCAAAGTTTGAGAAAGTCAATAATTTTTTACTGCTAAGAAACGTCTCTCTAGTTAACATCTGTCGGAATCCCGATGACAAAGAGATATCTAATTAGAAAAATTCAAAATATTAGAGACGTTTGATGTGGTTGTTATACAAGCGACAATTTGTAAATTAGGTTAAATATATACGAGATATTTTTTGGTCAGAATAGAAAAAAAAATATTTTGTTACTTGCATTACAAATAGTTATACTACTTTGGTTGATTTTTGAAGATAATCATCATTGAACATTTGCTAAGGAAAAATGTCACATAACAAGGAGACGTGTGAGCTACATTAGAGGATTTGGGTGATCAAAAATGTTATTTCCCTTGCAAAAAGTGCAGGGGATATAATAGAAGGAGACTTTTAACAAAAACAACTAAAAAACATTGTACAGAGTATAGAATCCTTGAAGGCAGGAATGAATATCATCCCTTGGTAAGTTATTCATTATATGTCTTTATATTTCATAATTTTTTTGTAAACGCTTATATGTTAAATGTAGAAGAAAATTAACCAATTATTTTTTCTTTATGGATATATTCTATGTACAAAAACAATTGAGAGTAAGTTAATAATAGAAGAAGTAGACATAAGATGTATATTTTGATTAGGTTTTATGGTAGGGTTTAGTGTTTAAGGGGTTTAAGGTTAAAGGGTATAGGGTGTAAGGTGTTAGGATTTACGATTTTATTGGTTTAAGGGTTAATAAGGCCATTAAGGCTCATTGTTTAAGGTGTTATGGTTTAAGGTACGTTAAGGGGGTTTAGGTACTTATATGGGATTTAGAGGTTAATGGTGTTTTAGGGACTAAGGGTTAGGGATTAAGGGGTTAGGCCAGGTTATGGGTCAATATCTTAGGGGCTTAGGGGGATAGGGATTATTAGTTAAGGGTTTAGGGGTTACATGTTAGGGTGAAAGGGGTTAAGGTGTTAAGGATTAGAGAGATAAGGTCTGAGGGGTTAGGTGCTAGGGACTAAAGGGTTAGGGTTTAATAATTTAGAGTTTAGGGTTTGGTTAAGGGTTAGGGATCATAGGGTTACATACGTTGATCTCAATCCCTTATAACTTGTGGTCTCCAAGTTGTGGGAAACTTTCCATTGAATTTAAAGTTGTGTTCAACAAGTGAGATCAAGGAAGAATATGACATACTGATTAAGGTGAAATAATAATAAATTGTTTTTGCTCATTGTGACTATATATCTCACAAAGTGTCTTTATTTCTACATGTCAAGAAAAATAACATTTTTCCTATATTTTTTCAACATATTTATAAACATCTTGATAAATTTCATAAGTTTCATCATGGATTTGTTGTCTTTGTTTCTCGATCTCACCTAATTTGATCGATCCATATAGAATACCAACTCCTAAAAACCCCTAACCATTGAATGGAAAATAACATGTTAACCCCTAATCCCTTAAACCTTGACCCCTTATAAACCCTTAAATCATTAATTACCCCAATCCTTGACCCCTAATTACCCATTAAACCCTAACTCCTTAATCCCTAACCCTTGCATCACTAATGTGTTATCCCATACTCCCTCAAAACTCAATCCTTTATGAATTAAATGGTGGTCTGCAAGTTGGGCCCATGGATATTTCCATCCACTTAAAACTTGTTGTCTCCAAGTGAAATGAAGAAAGAGTATGACATAATGATAAGACAAAATAAGAATATGTTTTTTTTTTGTTGTGACTATATATCTCACAAAGTGTCTCTCTTTCTACATGTCAATAAAAGTGTCTATTTTTTTCTTTGATGTCTTTGTTTACCTATATTATATTTTTCATCATTTGTATCATTTTAATATTTTTTATATATACACTAATATTACTTGATTGTTTGTAAATATAAAGAAACAAATCCATTATGCACTTCCCATGGAGGAATACATGGTTGTACAAGCGCATGTTCAGGAACATGGAGCAAA
This sequence comes from Picea engelmannii, assembly GCA_009831015.1. Classification (NCBI taxonomy): domain Eukaryota; kingdom Viridiplantae; phylum Streptophyta; class Pinopsida; order Pinales; family Pinaceae; genus Picea; species Picea engelmannii. Next base: position 557,396 of record ML779250.1, on the reverse strand, counting down.
TATTGAAGATCAAGTTAATGATCCTATGGAAGAATATGATGATGCTAATTATAACACAATTGAAGAATATGGGACAAATATATTGATCGAGGAGATATTTAATAATGTTGGAATAGATGATGATGATGATAAAACAAGTTATATATGATATTGAAAAATACATGAGGTAAGTGGCAATTTATATGCAAAGTGTAATTTGTTCAATTCATGGTACAAATTATATTTCACTTCATGTGTTTTTCTTGTAATCTAGTAGTATATACGTTTTTGTTGAAACCTATGATTTTCTTGCATCATTTTTAGATGGTTTTCATCTAAATAAATCGATAAAGAAGATATAAAGTATTGGAGGAGACAATTTCCTCATCTAATGTGTGAAATGCAAAACTATCTACCTCTGACATTTTTCAATGAACAAGAACACTACCTCATACACCAAGTTGAGGAGATTGAAAAGTGTGGACATGTACACACAAGGTCAATGTGGATGGTTGAGAGGCACTTGAAATCAATGAAGGATTCAATTAGACAAAGAGCATGTCCTGAGGGTTCTCTGGTAGAGGGGTATATGGTATATCAAAACATGGTTTATCTTATTCAATATCTTCCTAAAATATCTACGAGTATTAATGTGGATCACATTTGGGATGTCAACTCCATCAACAAATTTGAAGGGGAGAACCTATTGGGTAAAGGTAGAATGAGGAAAGTGACAAGTAAGCAAAGCATGGTGGCGATTTATAATACATTTGACTTTTTGTTTTTATGTATATCATACTTATTTAATTTTTAGTCTTCCTGCATAATCCATTATTATGAGTGTATAATACCATAGTAACTAATTAATTATATGTGAAATGTTTTATTTTAATACAAGTGCTCGAGAGTGGGATGCAATACATTTATACATTGAAAACAATATTGATTGGATGAAGGTATGTATTGAACAATGTATACAGTCTAATAATTGTAGGCTATCATGGTATGGTGTGGCTTCATTGGTCAAAGAATTTGAACATAAAGGAAATACAAATCTTACATAAAGGGAAATTGATTTAGCGTATGGTTTAAAAGATAAATAGGAAATCATGTATTCACCCATACTATTTACTTTTTTTAAATATTATATTGATGTATATGGCGGTTTTTATTAATAATTTTCATAATTTCAAAGAATAAATATGTTTATCAATTGACAATGCTTTTTTTTATGTGTCTGTAATATTTCAGTTGAAACACCACAATGCTATGTTGTGCAATGGCGACAATTTTTTCATTAAAAAATTGGATGAAAAAATGAAAACTTTTGATAGTGGGATATTTGCAGTGTTTCAGATTACTAATGTTTCCTCTAGAAGTGAAAGACATCCAGAAGTCTCTCAAAATCACTACTATGACTATTTGGATAATATACTTGAGTGTGACTTTAAATCCTTTGAATTAGTTATGTTCGACGTCAAATGGTACATGATACAAATGAATGAATGTGATCCCGATAGAACTATTAATCAACATGATAATGGATTTACCATGGTTAATACAAGGAACATTGAGTCAAGATCAAAGACCTATGTTCTTCCAAGCCAACGCAAGTAGTTATTTTATTCAGAGGTTCCAGGTAGAGGGGGTTGGTCATACGTTTTTAGATATGATCCAAGAGGAAGGTCGGTAAAGTATAATGTAGTGGAAGAAGATGATATTGAAGAAGAAGATGAAGTAGAGGAGTAGTTAGTTCATGTGTCATATGAAGATGTTGAATCAGTTCAAGGAGATCATGTTCGAGACAATGTAGTCGTACAAAATGTAGGAGACAATTTTATTGACGATGATATAGAAAATGATATGATTGGAAATGATGACATTGATGATGATGCTCATGATATAGACAATCCTTTAACCATCAATTATGAACTGGATAATACATATGATTATTTGGATGAAGAAGACGATTAATGATATGGAAATGTTGTTGGGCTTGTTTACTAGATAATATATTATTCTTGAGGTTTATAAACTCAATTACAACTCACATAAATAATTCAACAATCAAACGAAAAAATTGCAACATATATGTGAAGGAGTTGAAATTAAGTAAATGTAAATTTAAATGAGATGATACAAGTTGATGCAGGAGCATCGTCAACAAAGAAAACATGGAGGAAAACTCAGCACCCCAACGCACATTTTGAAGAAATTTTTAATTTCAAAATGTACATCTCATGAAATATTTTGAAAATATTGTAATCAATGAACATCTTTAATGTTTGGAGGTTGAACCATTGCAGGATATCGATGGGGAATGTATTTTTCTTTAATGCTCTAGAGTGTAGTACAGATCTAGAGATTTTTCTATTATTTGTCTGTCTCAAATATTTATTGTAATAAATCCTTATTAGTTGAAATATTTTAATTCAATAAGATAGTTTTAGAGTTGTTGGAGGGAAAGGCTCGAATATCCCCTCTTGTATAAAGCTTTGTATTCTTTCCCATAAGAGGCTGTTGAATTTATTACTGTAGTTGTTGTAGTTGTATATGTTGTAGAAGTTGTTGAATCTTATCAGGGTGTATGAACACATGTATATTTTCAGTTGAATGAATATAATAGAAAATTATCATTCCAAATGAATGATGTTTCTATGGCTGTGTCTATCTGAGTGAATGAATGGTAGGTTTTTTGTTTACTTGTAATTATATGTTATTTCTTGTTCTTGTGTTTATGAATGCATTTATATGGTTGAATGTATGAATCTTTGAGATATTAGATAAGTTTCAATTGTTTCTCTTCACGAGCTTATGAAAGGAGTGCATATCATCTGCAAGGAGTGTGTTGACAGAGTTTGTTTCGACTCATAATCTCAGAAGAGATAACTTGAACTTTTTATTTGCAAGGAGTGCATGTTGTCCACAAGGACTGCGTTGACAGAGTATTTTGAATCATAAGATAAGGAGGAGTAGCTTTAATATTTGTTTGAAAATAAGTGCAGAAGACCTCGCAAGGTGTGCACATGTGTAAACATCCTTAAGTTCTTCTATTTAGAAGGAGAAATATCGACCATAGATTGAGGTGAGCACATGGTGCTCATCCTATAGCTTTGGAGAGGAACAAATTGAGGAGAAACAGTGTGTTTAAATGGTTGGAAACTCTGAAGCCAAATTTTTGAAGGAGATCGCCACCATTGGTTGTCGGAGGGAATGTGAGCTGTAGATATGGCTATGGGTAGCTTCACCGGTTCAAAGTTCATGTGAAAAAGAGCTCTGTTGCATCCAAGGCAGTCAGTGCCCGAAGTCGCGAAGCACTTAAGAGGTTTATCCTTGGTTCATAGCCCGAGGTCACATGTGGAGAGGGATAGTGGAAGGAACTAGCTCCCGTCATCTTTAATATTTTAAGAAGGGTTAAGGAGAGGGCCCGCGGGTTCCATAGGTCCTGCGCCTAAGGATAAAATGACCTATGTTTTAATTCAATTTGGGGCCAACAATGTCTCGAAGAGATAATTCACTTAGAGAATTTAAAGATCATTGACTAGGATGCCATGAAACCATGAGGAGAGAAGGGGTTGGACTGCATCAAGTGGTATCAGAGTGAAAAATAGTTCTATGTGTGTGAATAAAAGGTTATCACAATGCTGCCTAGAGGACGTGCAAATCCACCTATAACAAATCGAGTTGTAGAAAGGGATATGAGATAACTTCGCACCAAGTTGGATGCTATGGATAAAAACCAATGGAGAGCACTTGATTTTAGAGACTTCATTGATGTTGAAAGCCAAGAAAGGGAAGTTGAAGAAGTTGTAGCATGGGATGTTACAGAAGAACACTTGATGAAAGCGGTTGTCAAATTGGGAGCTAGAGAAAAGATAGACATCCCAATGTATGAAGGCAATTTATACACTGAAGAATTGCTAGATTGGATAAGATCAATGGACAAGTAATTCGAATATGAAGATGTCAATAAGGATAAGAAGGTGAAACATGCGGTCACCAGGTTGAAAGGACATGCAACACTATGGTTGAATGAACTACAGGCTGACAAAAGAAGCAAAGGCAAGAACAAGATCAAAAATTGGGATAAAATGGTAGCCAAGTTGAAAGCTAAATTCATACCCAATGATTATCAGATAAATCTATTGAAGAGATTTTAGAACCTGAGGAAGAAGGGAATGATAGTGAAAGAATACACAAAGGAGTTTTACAATCTAAACATCAAGGCTAGACAGAGAGAGAAATATGATGAAAAAGTTTTCAGGTATACTAGTGGCATGAGATATGAAATCCAGGATAAAATAAACATGATGACAATAAGGACAGTGGAGGATTCCTATCATATTTCATTGAAGGTAGAGGAGAAGTTGTCCATAAAACACAAACAATGAATAATAGGTAGAGGTCTAAACAAAGATAAAGGAGTTTCCCATGAGAAGGCACATAAACCCAAGGGTGAGGATGAAAAACCACACAGTCACTCCGGAAGAGGAGGAAGTTCCCAAGGAAGACAAAGTGGTGGAAGAAATTATTTTCCTCAAGGAAAATGAAGAGGCAAAGAAGGAGAGGTAAGGTGTTGTTCCTGTGGAAAGGCAGGACACATGTATTTGGAATTCCCTGAGTGAAAGAAATAAGGAGGAGGTGAAGCTCACATTTCAGAAGCATAGAAGAAGAATGTTGAAGCAGAAGGTGAAAAAAATGGGAAATATGTGATGATGAATAAGGTTCTCTTAAATCCAAAGCCAGAGGTTGAAAAATTAGTGCAAAGGAATATTTTTTTCATAACTTCTTGCAAGACCAAAGATAGAGTTTTCAAGGTGATAATTGACAGTGGAAGCACGGATAACTTAGTATCCATAGAGATGGTGGAGAAATTAGAGCTGGAGACAAATGCACATCCAAGTCCATATAAAGTCTCATGGTTGCAAAAAGGACATCAGGTAATGATAACTAAACAATGTCTAGTTTAATTCAAGATAGGAGGATATAGGGATGAGATTTTGTGCGATGTAATTCCCATGGACGTATGTCATGTTTTTTTGGGCAGGCCATGGCAGTTTGACATGAATGTCATTCATGATGGGAGAAAAAATAATTATACTTTGGAGAAGAATGGTAGGACACACATGTTTCTTCCAATTGAGGAAAAGAAAGTAAAGGAACAAGCTGACACAAATATACTTCTCATGAGTGGGAATGAACTCCTGAGTGAAGTCAAGAAAGAACAGGAAATGCAATTTTCTATGTTAAGGAAACTAAGAGTTATCCTTACAAGTACTTCTATGGAGGATCTTCCTGAAGACGTTCAGGGACTACTGGAGAATTTTGCTGACATAGTAGTGGATGAGTTGTCAATCTCATTGCCACCTATCAGGAGTATTATCCATCACATTGATCTAATACCAGGAGTGAGTCTTCCAAATAAAGAAACGTACAGATTGACACCTTAATATAATGAGGAGGTAAAGATACAAGTCCAAGATTTATTAGACAAGGGTTTGGTTAGAGAAAGATTGAGTCCATGTGCATTATCAATTGTGCTAAGTCTGAAGAAGGATGGAGGATGGAAAATGTGTATAGACTCAAGAGCCATAAACAAGAACACCATTAGGTACATATTTCCTTTGCCAAGGATGGATGACTTAATGGATTGTTTATGTGGAGATTTTTTTTTTTTTGAAGATAGATCTGAAAAGTGGATATCACCAGATAAGGATGGAGAAGGTGATGAGTGAAAAACAACCTTCAAGAGAAATCAGGGATTGTATGAATGGCTTGTTATGCCATTTGGCTTAACAAATGCCCCAAGTACTTTTATGAGATTGATGAATGACGTATTGAAAGATTTCATTGGTAAGTTTGTGACTGTATATCTGGATGATATATTGGTCTTCAATAAAACTAAAGAGCATTTGAGACATCTGACATTAGTGATGAGAAGACTGTAGAAAGAAAATTTGTTGATAAATTTAAAGAAATCCTCTTTGATGAAGACGAAGCTCATTTATTTGGGGTTTTTGATCTCTTCAAATGAGTTGGAGATGGACCCAGAGATGGTGAAATCAATTAGAGAATGGCCATCGCCAAGGAGCATATTCAAGGTGAGAAGCTTCCAGGGACTATCAAGTTTCTATAGGAAGTTCATTAGAAATTTTAGTGGAATTTGTACAAAAATATTAGATACAGTAAAGGAGAGGCACAAGTATTTTAAGTGGATAGAATAAGCTAAGAGAGGCTTCAAGATATCAAAGGATAAGATAACAAAATGACCGATTCTGGTCTTTTCAGATTTCAGGAAGACGTTTCAAGTAAGATGTGATGCTAGTGGAGTTGCAATTGGAGCAGTATTAAGCCAATATAATAGGCCTTTTGCATATTTCAAAGAGAAGATGAATGAAATTAAGAGGACGTACTCCACATATGACAAATAAATTTATGGAGTAATTCAAGCCTTGAAGAAATGTAGACACTATCTTGTTCCAAAAGAGTTTGTTTTGTATAGTGATAATCAAGCTTTGCAATTCATAACCAAATAGGAGAAATTAAATAAAATACATGCCAAATGGATAGAGTTTATGCAAAATTTCACGTTTGTCATTAAACATATTTCTCGTAATGCTAACAAAGTTTTTGATGCATTGAGCAGGAGATGTCTAATTTTGCAGGAATTTCAAATGAAAAACTTAGGATTTGAACACCTTAAGGACATGTATTGTGATGATCCATATTTTAAAGAAGCATGTGAAAATACTATGCTCAGGGACAAAAGCCAATGTATAGAGTATGTGATTCAATATGGATTTTTATTTAAAGGATGCGAGTTGTGCATACTGAAATGCTCAATGAGGGATAATCTGCTGAAAGAAAAACATAGTGGAGGTCTAGCTAGACATTTTGGCCATGACAAAAAAATTTCACAGTTGGGATGTTCGTACTATTGTTGAGGTATGAGAGAATACGTAAATACGTTTGTGGACAAATGTAAGATTTTCCAATATGCAAAAGGAAATAAGCAGAACACTGGATTGTCTCAACCATTTCCTATTCTAGAAAGGCCTTGGGATGTAATAAGCATGGATTTTGTGTTGGGATTTCCAAGGACACAAAAGGGAAGTGATTCCATATTTGTGGTAGTTGATAGATTCTCAAAGATGGAACACTTTATCCCATGCTAGAAAACTAATGATGCAACACATATTGCAATTTTTTTTTTCAAAGAAGTTGTGAGACTTCTTGGGTTTCCCAAGAGTATTGTATCAGACAAAGACACTAAATCTTTTGGTCATTTCTAGAGAACATGTGGAAGAATATGGGAACAAAAATATCCTTCAGTTATTCATATCACCCTCAAATGGATGGAGATACCAAGGTCATGAATCAGAGTTTAGGAGATTTGTTGAGGAGTTTTGTCACTGAACATCATAGCCAGTGGGATCAAATTCTAGCACAAGCAGAGTTCACATACAATGACTCAGTAAACAAAAGTACAGGAAAGAGTTTGTTCCATATAGTATATGGGATGAATCCAATAGGAGTATAAGAGTTGAGAGACCTATAGGAGAATTAATTTAGAAGCGCTCGAGAAGAAGACTTCACTGCAAAAATGCATAAGCTTCATAATCAGATGAAGGAACAGTTGCAGAGCAACAGTAACGAATAAAAGAGCAGAGTTGATCAACATAGGAGAGAACTTCAATTTGAAGTTGGAGATCAAGTTTCAACACATATCAGAAAGGAATTGCTCCCAAGGGGAACATAGAACAAGATGAAGATGAAGAATATAGGACCATGGAAGATCCTAAGAAAAATTAATGAAAATGCTTATGAGATAGAGCTACTAGGGGATGTGGGTATATCACCCATATTCAACATTTAAGGCCTCTATCCTTACATGGAAGATCACACAAAAGGATTAGAATATGAAAAAGAGATCCATTGAAAAGAGTAGATGCCTGTAGTTGAAAATCCGCTAATGGAAAAGATCATAGATTAGAGAATTGATAAGAATACCAGGAGAAAAACATATTTTGAGTATTTGGTGCAGTGGAGAGGACACCCAATAGAAGATGCTAGTTGGGTAAATGAAGCAGATATTCAGAAGCATGGAAGGTAAGTGCAGGAGCTCATGGGCATGATTCCATGAGTGTTTTTCAAGAGGAGTATGATGCAGGGGCATCATCATCAAATCGCACATGGAGGACAACACATCACCCCAGTGCACATTTTGAAGAAAATTTGAATTTAAAAAGGAACATGTCATGCAATATTTTGAAAAGATTGTAATCAATGAATGTATTTAATGTTTGGAGGTTGAACCATCATAGAAGATCGATGGGGAATGCATTTTTCTTTAATGTTGTAGAGTGCAATAAAGATCTGGAGCTTTCTCTTTTATCTGTATGTCTTGTATATTTATTGTAATAAAACATTAATAGTTGAAAGATTTTAATTCAATAGGATAGCTCTAGAGTAGTTGGAGGGAAAGGAGCGAAGAGCCCCTCTTGTATAAATCTTTGTAGTGTTTCCTAGAAGAGGATTTTGAAGTTATTATTGTAGTTATTGTAGTTGTATATGTTGTAGAAGTTGTTGAAGCTTATCAGAGTGTATGACCACATGTATATTTTCAATTGAATCAATATAATAAAAAAGTATTGTTCCAAATGACTGGTGTTTCTATGGCTCTGTCTATTTGAGTGAATGAATGGTAGGCTTCCTATTTACTTGTAATTCTCTTTTATTTCTTGTTCTTGTGTTTTTGAATGCATTTTCATGGTTGAATGTATGAATATTTGAGATAGTATATAAGTTTCAATTGTTTCTCTTCACGAGCTTATGCAAGGAGTGCATTGACAAAGTCTGACTCAGAAGCTCATAACAGATAACTTGAACTTTTTATTTGCAAAGAGTGCACATTGTTCATAAGGAGTGCGTTGACAGAGTATTTTGACTTAGAAGCTTAGGAGGAGTATGTTAAGAACCAAACATCAATATAGCATAGAAAAACCCCAGGAAAAGTACTCAACGCCTTGAAAAAGAGATAATTTCAAATAATAAGCCTCTTTGAGGGGGAAACCTCCTTTTACCCCACTTAAATGTTCAATTACAAGATGATTCCAAATGAAAATGTCTCCTTGGTATATATAGGAGACTAGGAGGTATTGTTATCACTGAAATTTCATCAGCACATGGTTACAAGAACTCAGCATCGTCAAAGCAGTAATGAAGTCATTCATGGCCATGAATTAATTCCACAACATTCAAAAAGGGCAAAAAACTATACAAAGTAGTGCAAAATTGAAGAGCGTTTTACAGAAGTTGGGCGCACGTGCACATGCGCGGAACAAAAATGTCGAATGCGCACATACGCCCACGATGCACGGCTGTTAGCGCAAAAATCCGTGCACCTGCTAAACGACGCATTTATTGAAGTGGTCGGCCTCCCAACCACTTATGGATCATCTCCCAAGCCGATTTGACCCTCAAATCTGAGCTGAATCCGAATGGTAGGCTGGTCAAAGACCTAATAATGCCCTAAATGGCCTCTTTTCACACTATAAAGCAGTTACACAAAATCCCAAAGCAATGCTATAAAAAGCCATGAATGCACCTCATTTTCTCAAGGAATTTCAAGTAATGTTATGCTGCCTAGATTGTTTTAAGGAATCCATCCTTGACAAAGATACATTGGCATCATTTCATTGAGCAATCCACCTCTCCATTGAGTGGATGTGCAAGGAGTTCTTTCATCACCATTTTCATTTTCTTTTTGTAAGGAGAGCAAGCTTGTGAGGGTCCAAGAGCCTTCCCTTGGAGGAACAAGGGACTCATAGTCCCCTTTCTTCTTGGTGCTTTGATTTCATCAATAGATCAGCCTAAAAACATTGGTGACATGGGTCTATTTGTGTTTGTTATCTCTATGTCCCTATGCTTATGATTTTTGTTGTTATTAGTTTAATTCTTGCTTATAGTTTTGTTTTTATTTCTCTAACTCTTTCCTCTATAGCTGTCATGCTCAGCAGGACCCAACTGGGCATGTAAGCACCTCTTATTTTCTCACCAAGGTGACGAAAAGGGTGCAACAGATTGGCGACTCCACTGGGGAAAGGTATCAAATTTCTACCTCATTTGGGTTTATTTTGCTCTTCTTTTATTTTGATTAACTTGCAGGTGCACAAACCGGCCTAGGCCGACCTGCCAACCATCCAATTCAGAGGAGAATTGAGAGAAATCCATCCAGATTTTTCTTTGTCGGCCGTTTGTCACAGGTGCACGGGTATTCTACCCCATAGACGTGCATCGTGCACACATGCGCTTAGCTGACAACCATTCTCTATGCGCATGCTCTTTCAGACCTATCTCTGTTCGCGCACCTGCGCTCTGTGCGCCTCTGTCTACACTAGGGGTCGCGCATCTAAGATAAATTTCACATTGTAAGTTGTTGGGATGTGGGGAAGGCCATTTGCTTTCTTGAAAATGATGCTAAGAATGCTGTAAACACTGCACAACACTTAGTCCCCTCATCATATAAAGGGGTTAGTTAAACACACATAGGCACTTAGGAGGATAAAAATCAATTTCCCTTATTTGCTTTTTGCCACGTGGATGGCTTGTTTTGACTTACAATCTAAAAGTGAACATCAATTTTAATCACATCTAAACTTACATCGGGGCTAGAAATTGAAGTAACAATTGTTTAGTATGCTCTTCTCTCGCGCCTCCAAGCGATCTTGAGAATCAGAAAAAGATTGTAAAACAATTTCATCTCCCTTAACAAAGTTTAAAACCTTTAGGAGAGGACAACGTCCCTTCTTGGGACCCCTCTTAGTTTTATTTTTCAAACATATCTTAATATTGTAACGGGCCCGTACATGCCCACATGCTACAAACATAGGATAGTGTTTGGAATTGTGCTTTCTTAGATCAAAAAACTAGGAAAGTTTAAAGGTTTGTAACGGGCCCACACATGCCCACATGTTCAATATAGGATAGTTTCAAGCTTTTATATATTACATCACCATAGGGAGTTAAAGGATAGTAACAGACCCACATGTCCACATGCTAGCTTCCTAGGGCTTTTGAATTACGCAAGGTTGTACCAAAGGCATTTAGCTAATTAGGTAATCAAACTCTTGTAAGGACCAAGCGAAGTCTACATGCAGCAAGGTGACACCTAATTAACTAAAAATTGGCACACTTTCACTCACACACAAAAGTCACTCATCACTCACATAGATTCTTCTTGAAACATGGAGGTCTGAGTAAGTTTCCTCCAAAGGGATTCCGAAAATACCCCATCTTTTCTTGACAGGACTATCCACTCCCATTTTTAATCAAACGAGGTTGGTTTTCACACCCAGCCTCACAAAACAACTTCATCTAAAATATTTCTAAAAACTCACTAAGTTTTCCTCCACAGGAGGTGCCAAAAGAATTTTTTTTATTCTAGGTAGAATTTCGGGGATAGGCATCCAAATAACTCCCCGTTATCTGGTTCTCACATTGTCAAAACATAGAGGTTGTCAAATAGAGAACTTAAAATCCTCCAAGTCAAGTGTTCCAATCACCATAAGGCAGGGAGATACCCGTGAAGGGTTGAAGGCCGAGGTTTGGTTGTTCTATGCATCCCCCCTTAAGGCACCCACCTCTTGGACGGGATCCAGCCTGTGACCCATTTCTTAGGCCGAAAATCTAAATGCCGCACTTTGGCCGGGGTACCTAGTGACCAACTTTAGGACATCTACCCAGGTGGAAATTGTGGGCTACAATTGCACCTTGATTGGATTTTGTGTGGCTATTGGGAAATATCGCTAGCTCTTTCGAGATATGCCCCCTTTACCCCTCATTATAACCAATTACTTCATCCTTCACTAGTTTCTCTTCAGGTGACTTCAGACCCCACTGTTGAGTACTATTGGAAGGTCCAGTGCTATTTGAGAGGAAGGACGTTACGTCTTCTAGGCCACGATCATTTGATTTCTTTTGATTCCCCCCATGTGGAAAAAACCCATTTACCCACATATATGCTTCTTTCTCATTTTATGTATGATGCACATCTGATTACAGTTTGATTTGGATATATATATTGTGTGAACATTCAACGCAAAGGCTCTTGTTTCTGTATTTCTCTCACCACTTTTTGCACATATTCACACAGCTAAGTCTGACATCATAGGGGAACCGCAGAACCCCCGTCGTTCACGACGCTTTCTCAATCTCCCTCCTATCTTAGGGGGAGTATCTAGTCGTGCCCACTCATCAGAACCTCCTTCACACACTCCTGTGAGTGCTACTATCTTAGGATCATCTTTGCTTGGTTCTACATTACTTGGGTCAACTTCCCAAGGTCATCCGTTCACTCGCTCTCCTTTGCACGGAAGCGGGGGACCCACTTCCTCTCAAGGAG
>ML779250.1:524185-534808 GCA_009831015.1 Picea engelmannii | reverse complement strand
TGTGATTGGGTCCTTGCCATCAAACTTCCTCATATAAATATTAGGAACGTGGTTGGTCTTCAAACCAAAGTTGGAGTTTCTCCATTCTTGATTCACCTTCCTTGTGTCCTCATCATGAATTTCATGGGATGCATTTTCACTTTTGGGTGTCTTCTCTGTCACGAAATTTTTCAATACTTCCATCAACTTAGCTTCCATTGAATCCATCTTAGTATCCAACTTAGCTTCTATTGAATCCATCAACTTAGCTTCCATTGAATCCATCTTCTTTTGTAGTTCATTTATGTCCCTACGCATTTCTTCACCTTCATCAAGAGTCCAATTAGGATTTTCTGGAGGCTTATTTGGTGTAGAAGGTCCCTTTTTTGGTGGCATGTTGGCCAAGTATCACTTTTGAATCTTGATTTTGAGGCGGTTCTACTAGACAATATTTATTCTGTTCTATCTCCCAAGTTTCATCCCTTCTGGGTATGAAACTTTCTTTTAGGTAGTTCTTTGATATTTCTTCTCTACAATGCCACAAGTCTGATCAAAATTGGATGTGCCAAGTGGAATTTACGGTAACTTCCTCACAACTTGCCGATTTTTGGCCTTTCCAGGAGATATCACTTGTATAGCATGCCCCACACAAAATAATTGATATCAAATTCTGAAACTCACACCCAAAATACTACAGACTGTCCAAGATCCAATGAACCCAGTCCCATTCAATTTGGATACTCTAGCAAGAAGTTATGATTGTTTTACCTGGAACACCTTCTTGAGACTAGTCAATAGGACTAGTTAGATATCCTATCTTACACGAGGTGTATCTACAAATTTAAGATGACCCAGAAGCTGAAATTTTTACCACAGATACCTTACGAATTTCTGTAAATGGCCTCCAGAGTTCAGGGTCTATATCTGTCTACTAAATATCCTCCAAGATTTTCCTTCTGAAACATTGTAGAAAACAAGTTATAGCAAAAATGCCACGATGTCTCCGATGTAGCAGCGAAACCCCAAGACCTTGAGCTATGATACCATATGTTAAGAACCAAACATCAATATAGCATAGAAAAAACTCAGGAAAAGTACTCAATGCCTTGAAAAAGAGATAATTTCAGATAATAAGCCTCTTCGAGGGGGCAACATCCTTTTACCCCACTTAAATGTTCAAGTACAAGATGATTCCAAATGAAAATGTCTCCTTGGTATATATAGGATACTAGGAGGTATAATTACAACTAATGGCTTAAATCCAACATAAATAAATATAACATTACTAATATAATATGCCCCAATTAAGGGGTAATGAGCCAATATTAGGGCTTAACAGAGTATCTTTAAGCTTTGTTTGAAAAGAACTGCAGAATACCTTGCAAGGTGTATGCATGTGGAAACATCCTTAAGTTATTTTGTTCAGAAGAAATGATATCGATAGTATATTGAGGTGAGCACATGGAACTCATCCTATATGTTCAGAGAGGAAGCACTTCGAGAGAAATGGTGTGTTGAAACGGTTGTAAATCCTGAAGCCAAATTTCTGAAGGAGATCACCACCATTGGTTTTTGGAGGGAACACGAGTCGTAGATCTCATTCCGAGTAGCTTCATCGGTTCAGAGTTCCCATAAAAAATATATCTATTGCATCCAAGGCATCCATAACCTAAAGTCATGAATAACTTAGAGGTTTATCCCCGGGTCACAGCCCGAGGTCACATGTGGAGATGGCTAGTGGAAGGAGCTAGCTCCCATCGACTTTAAGATTTTAAAAAGCGCTAAGGAGAGGGCTTGTGGGTTCCATAGGACCTATGCCTATGGATAAAAGGACCTATGTTTTAATTCAATTTGGGGGAAGCAAGGTCTTGAAGAGATAATTAAGCTCGATAATTTAAGGATCCTTGACCAGGAGGTCATGTAGCACTGAGGAGAGAAGCGGGCGTGGCTGCATCACAATTAAATGTACGAATATAAATCCATGAGCTCTTCCCTTGGCACATTGTGTGGGTTCTTGATATATGTTGTAGTTGGCACATCCAACTACTTGGGCATTTCTCTAGATCTGTGATGGTTTTAATTTTTATAGTGGGGTTAATCCAACATGTTGAGGATCATGAACAATCACATATACATGACAATGTGTTAGATGAATAACTTTTAGAAGTCAAACCAAATGTAGGAGACAATGTTCTTGATGATGATATGATTAAAAATGCTTACATTGATGATGATGCTGATATGGACAATCCTTTGAACATCAATTTTGAACTTGATGATACAAATGTTGAGTTGGATGAAGAAGAAGATTAATTATTTGTAAATTCTATTTTAATTTTGGCCTTGCACAAAGTGACCTATGAATGGGGCCAACGTTGATTTTTTTTCAATTTATGCTTGTATACACTAAAATTTGACATGGTTGTAGTAGATGCATGCGTTGAAGATATAAGAGGTTTTCCAGACTCAAATACAAATCACCCGAATAATTTTACAATGAAATAATCTTAATGCATTTTTCAAACTATGCTTCTCCAAGTCATGGACATGGTATGCTTTAAGAGCCCATGTACCTTGCATGAGGTCTAAAACCAAGATAAGATCGTGATTCAGGTATTTACCATATTCATCTCCAATTTTAACTTTGGTTCATCTAACACATTTCAAGCTAGTTTTCCATTTACCAATTCGTGGAAATTATGCTTTAATTTGACCCTGCACGGAGTGACCTGTGAATGGGGCAACGTTGATTTTTTTTCAATTTATGCTTGTATGCACTGAAATTTGACATGGTTGTAGTAGATGCATGCGTTGAAGATATGGGAGGGTTCCAAGACTCAAATAGTACTCACATGAATAATTATCCAATGAAATGATCTTAATGAATTTTTTCAAACTATGCTTCTCAAAGTCATGGACATGGTATGATTTAAGAGCTCATGTACTGTGCACGAGGTCTAAAACTAAGAGAGGATCATGATTCGGGTATATACCATATTTATATCCAATTTTAACTTTGGTTCATCTAACAAATTTCAAGATGGTTTTCCATTTACCAATAAGTGGAAATTATGTTTTAATTTGACCTCGCACAGAGTGACCTGTGAATGGGGCCAACGTTGAAATTTTTTCAATTTGCACTTATATGCACTAAAATTTTACATGGATGTAGTAGATTCATGCGTTGAAAATATGGCAGGGTTTATAGACTCAAATACAACTCACACAAATAATTCTACAATGAAAGTATCTTAATGAATTTTTTCAAACTATGCTTATGCAAGTCATGCACATGGTATGCTTTAAGATCCCATGTACCATGTACGAGGTATAAAAACAAGAGAAGCTCATGATTCAGGTATATACCATATTCATATCCAATTTTAATTTGGTTAATATAAAACATTTGAAGTTGGTTTTCCATTTACCAATTAGTGGAAATTATGCTTTAATTTGACCTCGCACGAAGTCATGACATGTGAATGGGCCCAATGTTGAAATTTTTTCAATGAAACGATCTTAATGAATTTTTTCAAACTATGTTTCTCCAAGTCATGGACATGGTATGCTTTAAGAGTTCATGTACCATGCACAAGGTCTAAAACCAAGAGAATCTCATGATTCATATATATACCATATTCATATCCAATTTTAAATTTGGTTTATCTAAAAGTTTCAAACTTGTTTTCCATTTACCAATTAGTAGAAATTATGCTTTAATTTGACCCCACACAGAGTGACCTATGAATGGGGCCAACGTTGAAATTTTTCAATTTTTGCTTCTCTGCATTTAAATTTGATATGGTTGTAGTAGATGAATGCATTGACGATATGGGATGGTTTCTAGACTCAAATGTGACTCACACAAAGAATTATACAATGAAAGGATCTTAATGATTTTTTTCAAACTATGCTTCTCCGAGTCATGGACATGGTATGATTTAAGAGCTCATGTATTGTGCATGAGGTCTAAAACCAAGAGAATATCATGATTCAAGTATATGCTATATTCATATCCAATTTTAACTTTGGTTCATCTAACAAATTTCAAGCTGGTTTTCCATTTACCAATTACTGGAAATTATGCTTTAATTTGACCCTACACAGAGTGACCTGTGAATGTGGCCAACATTGAAATTTATTCAATTTTTGCTTGTATGCACTGAAAGTTTACATGGTTTTAGTAGATTCATTCATTGATGATATGGAAGGGTTTCGAGACTCAAATAAAACTCACACAGAGAATTCTACAATGAAAGGATCTGAATGAATCTTTTCAAACTATGCTTCTCCAAGTCATGGACATGGTATGGTTTAAGAGCTCATGTATCATGCACAAGGTATAAAACAAATGTAACCTCATGTCTTCACTATTTCTATATGAAAGGGGGTGATTTTTTGAAGGGTTAGCCATGTCAAGGTTCATAGGGATTAAGGGGTACACAATGTCTAGGACCATACTAATTAGTGGTCATAACATATTAGTGGATTAGTAGTTAGTGACCATAGTTCCTTATGGTCGATTAACATGATTTTTTGGGTCATTATGTGTCAGTGAGTGTTTGGGTTAATGGAGACCATTTAATTCAAGGTTCGTGTATATTGGGAGGTATACTATGTAAGGGCACTAACAATTTGGTTGTGTTTTTAGCCGTTCTCTTGGCCCTCCTCAAGTTATCAACACATGAAGGTATATATCAAGCCATATTTATGGGGACTCCAAGCTCTTTATTGGTTGGATCCAAAAATCCATGATCACTAGAGCCAAATTTGGAATATTTAATCTGGGGAAAACTTGCAGACAAGGAATATAATGACCCAAAAACCAAAAAAACATTGAGGTTAATGACACTAAAACCAAAAAATATCTTTGTGGATGAAAATTGAAAAAGAGAGACCAAACACAATTATCCTTTTCTAAAAAAAAAATTTCAAAATAGAGGATTTAGAAATCGGTATGGTATCAAACAAAGGGAATACACAAGAATGTGATAAAAAATATGGGGTTCCAAATATGGTGTTAGTGATAGTGTATTAGTAGGTTCAATCTATTATGATGATACTATTTTCATAACCATAATGTATTCAACATATGTTAGTGTGTTTGAGGTCACACTATGTTCACTAGGGGTTATTGTTTCAAGAGTCATAGGGATCAAATGGTATACCATGTTCAAGATGACAGTGATTGTGGGTTATAATATAATAGAGATTCATTAATGAATTTAAAGTCATAATTATTGAGGGTTTATTGCATCGAGGATCATTAAAGGGATCAATGATCAAATTTCTATTAGGGGTTAGTGTGTTCAAAGTAATAATGTATTAAGGGGTTAGTGTATGAGAGGGTTAGTGTGTTTGAAATCATAATGTCTTAAGGGGTTAATGCATTTAAAGGGGGATAGTTCATTTGGGATTATAGTTTCTTAGTGGGTTCATGTCTTCATGGTTTCTATATGAAAGGGGGTGATTGTAGTTTCAATGGTTAGCCATGTCAAGTTTCATTTATAGGGATTAGTGGGTACATAATGTCCAGGACCATAATTATTAGTGGAAATAACATATTAGTGGCTTAGTGTGTTTTTGGTCATAAGGTATTAAGGGGTTATTGAATTAGGTTTCATATGGCTTAAGTGTCAAGGTGTATCAAGGGGTTAGTGTGTTCAATGCCAATATAGTGTCTTAGGGGTTAACAATGTTTGTGTCATAATGTGTGAGGGAGTGGTTATGTTAAGGGAGACCATTTAATTCAAGGTTCATGGGGATATCCTCGCTTATTATAAGGGTCTTAGATATCCCAACTAATTTTTCAATCTCATTCCCTTGGTTTTGGTTTCACTAGATAGTATATAGGGACAATGTGAATCTCATTAATCCATTCATTCACGTCAATAATTAGATGAAGAGGAATTTGGATACCTTAATAGAGTCATAGTTACTCCCTTTTTTTACCCACTCTTGGCTGAATTTCTTCACTTTGACATTCAGAGCACTGGGAAAAAATCACATTGTGTCAGCATCCACAAGGACCATCACAATGTTTTTTTTAATTAAACAGTTGGATCCCCAAGAAGACACATGAAGGAGAAGTTATGAAAGTCCATAACACTTAAAAACAATTTCCATGATCTAGTAGGGTTAGAAATATTGAAAAATTGTCGTGATCATAGTGTAATCGTGTGTGAATAGTGAAAATCAAGGATTTACATGAACATGATTATGAGTTGTATTTTTATAAAATGTTATACTAATAGAGAAATAATTGGTTGTTGTTGTGGTGCAATTGAAGAATTCTTTTTTAACTAAGTTTATAAATTACACAAAGTCAAGAATGATCCCTTGTTCAAGTGCACAAATCAGAGACAATTACTTATATTTGTTGAGATCAAAAGGATATATTATATATTCGATGAAAACTTAAACAAAACCTAATTTAGGAAGTAAAAATAGTATATTTTAAATACCACTTAATTTAATCACAAAAGAGATGTACTCATACCATAGTGTTCACAAGAGTTTTACCATAACTGATAACAATTAACCATGAGTAGAGTGAAATTTTTAGGGGTGATCTTAGGGAGAAAATAAATGATATATTCATTTGAACGAGATGATTAGAAATGATGAATGCATTGTATATATACACACATTCTTTAGGCTTGGAGTGCTAAACCCAAGAGGTTGACTAGGTTAGCCTTAGATAAAATAGAAAAGAACAATAAATGGGTTAGTTACCCGTGTGTAGTGTCCATAAAGACATCAATACAAGAGCTCAACATGTTGCCTCACCTCAATATTAACCACCTAATATCAGCACCCCCCTTAATCTGAAAAAGGGGGCCACAAAGAGAAGACATTCTAGTACATCATGTTTTCCCCCTTAATGGCATTGCTCCTATACTAATGCATGCCATTAAATTGGTGAAGGTGGGCTCTAGAAGATATTTGGCGAATATATCTACTTGTTGATCTACTAAAGGAACAAACAATGGCACAAGTTGTCCTTTAGCATGAGGTTGCAAAGTATAGTGCATCCAAATCTCCATATGGTTTGTCTTCTCATGATTCATTAGATTATGAATAAGCTCAATGGTACTTTGATTGTCAAAACGGTGGAATGAGTTCATGGAGGAAGACCTAGTTGATCAAGAATCACCTGTATCCAAGGAATATTCTTCCCGACATGAACTACACTAGCATAGTTGTCTTTAGTGGAGAAGATAATCACAACTTGTTGCTTCTTAGAGCACTAACAAATTGGTCCAGGGCCAAGAGGAAAAAGTTAGCCCGAGGTAGATCTTCTCCCATCAAGATCGTTAACCTACTGGGCATTGAAAAAACCAAGGATACATATATAAGTGTTCGTTGAGTCGAGAATTATCATGTGAGAGGTGCCCCTAAGAGTGGAATTCTACTAACTCCCTAAGGTTCCTACATGTATTGAGAAGACATACTCATTGCAAAGTAGATATCTAGCTGAGAATTTTTAAGATAAAGCAAACTCTTAACTCTCAACTTCATCCTTGAAGAAATAGGGGTACTCATTGGCTTGCAATTATCCATCACAAAATCTTGCAAGAGATTTTGGGTGTAAAGAGGCTAAGAAAGGGGAATACAAATAAAGGTTTGATAAATTTGAAGTCCCAAAAACAAACAAAGTCGGCCTAACTCAATAATCTCCAAAGAGTCTTGAAGTTGCACTCCACTTCCCTTACCTACATTGTTCTATTGAAAAAAGGTTGTTAAACTTGGAGACCTAATGCAGTTATGAGTACGACCGTGCATGCACAATACTTGGTCCTCCATATTTTCAATAGTTGTGGAGGGGCACCAGACACTACAAGACGTGTGGTGTTCTTCCAACAGCTAGACCCTATCTCCATTTGAACTGATTTCATGGCAGGAAAGCCGTTAAAAATAAAAGATAACTTTTCTTGGGGCCCTCGACAACGTCTATGGATTTCCTAACATTTTTGTCAATCGCTATGTCTTCATTCATGAATATTAACTTGATTCCATTTCGATGATCATGCGGAATGCACCCTTGTTATAGGGCTTCCCCATATCTTAGGATCGACTAACCCATGTCCAAGTGTTGTTCACATGGAACCTTTCCCCACTTCCATATTCAATGTTTTGATTTGAATATTTTCTACTACCACCAAGATTTGCACCGGGGGCACTTGTCGATATCATTAAAAAAAACTATATATTATATAATATATTCATATTACATATAATATATTATATAAAATATAACATATAATACTATATATAACATAACAAATATGATATAATACATAATATTTATATATTATATCATAACATAAAATGAAAATATTTTATATATTTTAAACATATATATATCATATATATGTTATATATATGATACAACCATATATATAACATATATATGTTACAAATATATAACATGTATATGTAACATATATATGTTATATATATATATATAGATATGATACAACCTCGATTAACACTAAACCCCATTCACATAGAACCCAACCTCATTCACATTCTCCCGACCCCATTCGCATTTGGTCGACACCATTCGTCCGACCCCATAATACCACTAGTTTATACAATCATTTTCTCATCCCTTGCATCCTCTGCGAAATCATAACCATGACCCTTCATCCCCTGCTAAATTCTCCACAAAGGTGGACATACACCCCACCTAGCTGCCAAACGATAAAGAGACAGAAACTGAGGTTTGCCACAGATATAGAGAGGTGTCACAAGAGACACAATGACCCCACCAAGGATCCAGAAAGACAGAGAGAGACAAAGAAATGAACTAGACCAACAATAACTTCCAACTCAATAAATTTTCCTCACTCTGTCCTTTTCAAATTTGTCATTTTTAAAACTATAGGGAACACATGCATCATCGTTTGAATGAGATATTCTGTATATTCGAGCTAGGGCACCATTTTTGAACTACCCCTCAATTTATTCCTTAAATCATATTTTAAAATCAATTTCATCACAACGCCTGAGACCTACCTATCTTTCCTTCCTTCCATCTTTTCTCTTTCCTTCCCTCCTCCCATGGACCGAACCATTAGTGAGCGACCCCTCAAATACGTTTGTACAATCCCCTATCCCTGTGAAAGTTCTTAAGAGTCCATTATTCCAAAATAAAAAACCACTTTCAATGTTCACTTGGAGATAAATATTAGAGGTTGAAAATAACTTTTCTAGAGAGAAAAAATGTCTATATACATATTCTGTAGATTCGAGTTAGGGAAGATTTGAGTTTGAATTTTTTTTCCTAGGGTTTTCCTGGTCACAATTTTATCAGAGGGATACTGGAAATATGGTCATAAAATACATTGTAGTGTTGTTATAGGATGATTTTTCGGGTTTTATCCTTATGATAGACCGAGTTCTGAACGTTTGTTGTGTTCCTCTCATAAGATACAAAGAAAGTGATGATTTCTATTGTATTATAAGTTATATCAAGGAGGATTTGTTTCACTGTTACAATCCAATTTGTGTGAAATCAGTAAACAAGATCTAACTATTAACAATCTTGTGTTGCCATGATATGTAGTGTATCAAATGATTTATGATGTATTACCTTATGTGAATCTCAAAATAAACTATCACTAGAAAATAAAGGCAATTTGGATACACTGAACACTCTGAATTTCAAATGAAGGTATTCTATTCTAAACAAAAATGGGGTGGGTAAGACTTTCATGCATAAAGACACATATGTCCCCATACTAATCTACCATTGGCCCTTTGAACTACCAATAACCATTCTACTTTAATTGTATTTCCAACTTCCCTATGTTTGTTGGTGATTTAAACACATTCATTGATGTTTCTTGGTTATTGTATTTAATTTGAGTTCCAAAAGTTTGAAAAAATGCCTAAATTTTGTATTGCACACCAAGTGTGTGAATGGATACCTAAACTATTTTATTTCCAACTATTTGAGAGAATTCCTCAGCAAAGTATTGCATGCCAACGTTTGAAATAAATCCTAAATGATGAGTAGTCATAAAACTAATAGTTTTTCTATCTTTGTTTTTCCAAATCAAGGCTTTATATTGCAGCGTTGGTTTTCCATCAATGAGCTGGAATTTGAAGATTTGGAATTCTTTGATAGTAGTTATCTTGGAGTTACCATTCTACGGGTGTTCATCAATATATCTCTTAAAGAAAAAAAAAATCATCAATTAGATGTGGGATGAAGGAATTATGGGCCTCACATGTCCTATTAGTTTCCATCATCTATGATAGTGTAAAATATATCTTATCACTTTATTTGAGTAGATAACCTCCATATATGTCTTCATTTGTGTGTTCAACCAAGAGGACACCAACTTCAACCTTGTAAAACACCCTCCTTTCTGTTAGAATCGATAAAAATGCAACACATATTGATTTTTGTTATTGTCTACAAAATTATATATTTTCAATAATAATTTAGGTGGGAAATTTCTAATTTATATAAGGGTTTGTATTATCAACACTTATCTCAGGTACTTGCATATCCTCTTTCTTATAGAGAAAACATTTTTCATAAGATTTAGTTTGTAATAGAGAATCATGTAATGGATAGTTTGATGTTATTCTCTTGTACAAAAAATCCCCATACCAATCCACCATTGGCCC
>ML779250.1:500889-524135 GCA_009831015.1 Picea engelmannii | reverse complement strand
ACAACCTCGATTAACACTAAACCCCATTCAAATAGAACCCAACCTCATTCACATTCTCTCGACCCCATTCGCATTTGGTCAACACCATTCATCCAACCCCATAATACCACTAGTTTATACAATCATTTTCTCATCCCTTGCATCCTTTGCGAAATCATAACCATGACCCTGCATCCCCTGCTAAATTCTCCACAAAGGTGGACATACACCCCACCTAGCTGCCAAACGATAAAGAGACAGGAACTGAGGTTTGCCATAGATATAGAGAGGTGTCACAAGAGACACGACGACCCCACCAAGGATCCAGAAAGATAGAGAGAGACAAAGTAATGAACTAGACCAACAATAACTTCCAAATCAATAAATTTTCCTCACTCTGTCCTTTTCAAATTTGTCATTTTTAAAACTATAGGGCACACATGTATCATCGTTTGAATGACATATTCTGTATATTCGAGCTAGGGCACCATTTTTGAACTACCCCTCAATTTATTCCTTAAATCATATTTTAAAACCGATTTCATCACAACACCTGAGACCTACCTATCTTTCCTTCCTTCCATCTTTTCTCTTTCCTTCCTTCCTCCCATGGACCGAACCATTAGTGAGCGAACCCTCAAATACGTTTGTACAATCCCCTATCCCTGTGAAAATTCTTAAGAGTCCATTATTCCAAAATAAAAAACCACTTTCAATGTTCACTTGGAGATAAATATTATAGGTTGAAAATAACTTTTCTAGAGAGAAAAAATGTCTATATACATATTCTGTAGATTCGAGTTAGGGAAGATTTGAGTTTGAATTTTTTTTCCTAGGGGTTTCCTGGTCACAATTTTATCAGAGGGATACTGGAAATATGGTCATAAAATACATTGTAGTGTTGTTATAGGATGATTTTTCGGGTTTTATCCTTATGATAGACTGAGTTCTGAACATTTGTTGTGTTCCTCTCATAAGATACAAAGAAAGTGATGATTTCTATTGTATTATAAGTTATATCAAGGAGGATTTGTTTCACTGTTACAATCCAATTTGTGTGAAATCAGTAAACAAGATCTAACTATTAACAATATTGTGTTGCCATGATATGTAGTGTATCAAATGATTTATGATCTTTTACCTTATGTGAATCTCAAAATAAACTATCACTAGAAAATAAAGGCAGTTTGGATACACTGAACACTCTGAATTTCAAATCAAGGTATTCTATTCTAAACAAAAATGGGGTAGGTAAGAATTTCATGCATAAAGACACATATGTCCCCATACTAATCTACCATTGGCCCTTTTAACTACCAATAACCATTCTACTTTAATTGGATTTCCAACTTCCCTATGTTTGTTGGTGATTTAAACACATTCATTGATGTTTCTTGGTTATTGTATTTAATTTGAGTTCCAAAAGTTTGAAAAAATGCCTAAAGTTTGTATTGCACACCAAGTGTGTGAATGGATACCTAAACTATTTTATTTCCAACTATTTGAGAGAATTCCTCAGCAAAGTATTGCATGCCAACGTTTGAAATAAATCCTAAATGATGAGCAGCCATAAAACTAATAGTTTTTTTTATCTTTGTTTTTCCAAATCAAGGCTTTATATTGCAACGTTGGTTTTCCATCAATGAGCTAGAATTTGAAGATTTGGAATTCTTTGATAGTAGTTATCTTGGAGTTACCATTCTATGGGTGTTCATCGATATATCTCTTAAAGAAAAAAAAATCATCAATTAGATGTGGGATGAAGGAATTATGGTCCTCACATGTCCTATTAGTTTCCATCATCTATGATAGTGTAAAATATATCTTATCACTTTATTTGAGTAGATAACCTCCATATATGTCTTCATTTGTGTGTTCAACGAAGAGGACACCAACTTCAACCTTGTAAAACACCCTCCTTTCTGTTAGAATCGATAAAAATGAAACACATACTGATTTTTGTTATTGTCTACAAAATTATATATTTTCAATAATAATTTAGGTGGGAAATTTCTATTTTATATAAGGGTTTGTATTATCAACGCTTATCTCAGGTACTTGCATATCCTCTTTCTTATAGAGAAAACATTTTTCATAAGATTTAGTTTGTAATAGAGAATCATGTAATGGATAGTTTGATGTTATTCTCTTGTACAAAAAATCCCCATACCAATCCACCATTGGCCCTTTGATATCCTTGAGGAATTTAGACAATAAGTTCCTAGAGAAGTTTGAACCCATCTCTAGAAAGGAAATGATGATGTGGAAAAAAATACCAGTGTTGTTTCCACATGTAAGTATACCAATCAAATAAATGGTAAGACTCGTGAAACCAATGATAGTCATTTCCTTCCTACCCAACATTGGCATATAAGTATTTCCTTGTCGATCTTGTCATGTACGAAGCTAAATTAAGTTAGGATGTTTAAATGAACTCAATACATGGGCATAATACACAATATTACAACTTATGGTGTAGTTATTATGGGTTGTTTGAACTACCCACAACCATTCTACTTCAATTGAATTTCCAATTGCCCTGTGTTTGTTGGCGATTTAATCACAATAATTGATGGTTCTAGGTTATTGTATTTATTTTGAGTTCCAAAATTTTGAAAAAATTCCTAAAGTTTATATTGCAAACCAAGTGTGTGAATGGATACCTAAACTATTTGATTTCCAACTGTTTGAGAGAATTACTCAACCAAATATTGAATGCCAACATTTGAAATAAATCCTAAATGATGAGGAATCATAAAACTAATAGTTTTTCTATCTTTCTTTTTCGAAATCAAGGATTTATATTGCAGCATTGGTGTGCTATCAATGAGTTGGAGTTTAAAGATTTGACATTCTTTGATACTAGTTATATTGGAGTTACCATTCAATGGGTCTTGATACATAAAGCTCTTAAAGAAAAAGAAAAAAACCATCGATTAGATATGGGATGAAGGAATTGTGGTACTCACATGTCCTATTAGTTTCCATCATCTATTGTAATGTAAAATAAATCTTAACAATTTATTTGAGTAGATAACCTCCATATATGTCTTCATTTGTGTTTTCAACCAAGAGGAAACCAACTTCAACAATGTCAAACACCCTCCTTGTTGTTAGAATAGATAAAAATGAAACACGTACTTATTTTTGTTATTGTCTGCAAAATTATATATTTGAAATAATAATGTAGGTGGTAATTTTCTATTTTATATAAGGTTTTATATTATCAACACTTAGCTCAGGTGCTTACATGTCATGTTTCTTATAGAGCCAACATCTTTCATAAGATTTAGTTTGTAATAGAGAATCATGTAATGGATAGTTTCATGTTCTTATATTGTACAAAAACTCCCCATACCAATCCACCATTGGCCCTTTGAGATCCCTGAGGCATTTACATAATGAGTTCATAGAGAAGTTTGAACCCATATCTAGAATGGAAAGGATGATGTAGCCAAAAATACCAGTGTTGTGTGCACGTGTAAGCATACCAATCAAAGAAATGGTAAGACTCATGAAACCAATAATATCCAGTGCCTTCCTAACCAACATTAGCATATAATTATTTTCCTTTTTGACCTTGTCATGTACGATGCTAAACTAGGTTATAGGATTGTTACATGAGCTCAATACATGGGAATAGTACACACTATGACAACTTATGGTGTAGTTATTATGGGCTTTTTTAACTACCCACAACCATTCTACTTCAATTGGATTCCATTATGTCTTCATATCCTACACTAACCTATGTGATGTTACAAACTTGCCAAGACAACTAATTACTAAACTAGAGGGAAAGGAAATGTCAATGACTTCCAATGATAAGATATATTTTTGATGTTTTTCCAATCTCTTTATATCCAATCCAACAACATCCATGGAACTATATACTTTTGCATTATGTTCCTTTTCCAAAGACTCTACTTTGCAATCATATTACAGGCTTGGTGTGGATTTGTGAAGTCCATAAAATTACTATTTCGAATTTTAGACAAGGAAATGAGGAAAATAGAATTCTAGCATGGTTTTGAATTCCATCTTACAAAAAATAAGGGTAACCTCATTTGGCTACTAGAGTCACACATTCCAATTAGGAATCAAATATAAATCGTAGTGGAT
Source organism: Picea engelmannii (assembly GCA_009831015.1). Taxonomy (NCBI): domain Eukaryota; kingdom Viridiplantae; phylum Streptophyta; class Pinopsida; order Pinales; family Pinaceae; genus Picea; species Picea engelmannii. The sequence continues at coordinate 520,034 of ML779250.1, read as the reverse complement.
AACGATGTTTCAATTACACTTGTATGAAATGATGTTAAGGTTTCTTACATCCAATAAGTGTAATATTAAATTCATGAACTATTGTTTCCATATCTACTCCTTTATAATAAGAGAGAGGACACTATGTGATATTCATGATGTGTTCCAAGTCCTCCATTTTGTGAGGTCATTTCTATATCAATATTTCATGAGATAAATACAACTAAAAGAAAAGTGAACAAAGTCCATGGACATCAAAAACTGTCGTTGGATACACTATGTGATATTCATGATGTGTTTCAAGTGCTCCATTTCATGACGTCATTTCTATATCAATATTTATTGAGCTACATACAACTAAAAGAAAAGTGAACAAAGTCCATGGACATCAAAAACTATTATTGCATACGCTTCCTAACTATTTCTCTCATTTGATGGTGTTATAGGACATAAAAGAAAATAGGTATTTGTCAGATCTATCTTCATCATGTTATCGCTCCAAGAGTCACCACCAAACTGCAAATGGGAGTAATCCTAGTAACATTAAATTTGTTTCAAGTGGGTTTAACGTCGCGAGTCAGGCCAATACTACAAAGAAAGGAAAAGATAACATAGGTCATTGCAGATAAGTCCTAGACCGTTCGGATATGGAGTCATAAGTATCGTGCTTAATGAAGGAATTTAAACTTCCTATCAAACAAAGGATTTATGTGGTGATAAGGCGAAGGAACACATAATGTAATGTACCCCAAATTACCCATAATTTTTTATTTTATTTTGAGAAACATTAAATCTCCTTTTATTTCAACAATTCACTCTGGAAGGTTTATAGTTAACGTAGGTGGTTAACTACTATCATTATTAAATTCAATTTATCTATTAAGGATATCCTTCACACATGGGTGATTTTAGGGGCGAAATTTTGCTCATGGGCGAAATTTAGGGGTTTCCAAATTTATATTGGGCGATTTTTTTGTATTGGAGTGGTTTCCTAAAAAAATTATTATTCGTCCATAATTTATTTTAAAAAAAAATTGTATGGGGGGTTAGCCCAAGTTTTTATGAGGGAGAGAGGAAAACAAATATATTTCACTCCTGAAATTTGGAGGTGCAAGCTTCCATTCGCCCCATTTCCAGAAATATGGGAATTTCTGGTAGCAACTTCACCCTCACATTAGGTATAAATTAGGGTTTACAATTTAATTCAGTCGAATTTCATGGGATGCGCAACTACACTCTTCAGTTCGCCCGATTTCCAAAGAGTAAGGGGAGTTCTACTAGCGATTTGACCCTCCCATCTGCTATAAATTATGCATTATCTCTTTGTTGAAAAACACAACGTTTGGAGGGTATTCAGATCAGGCCTGAGGATATCAACAAGACAGAGCTATAGCACGAGTTTTGATTCTTGAATATTTGGCAGTGTCTGGATATCCAAAATCCAGAGGAAAGCATGATAATCTATTTCGACTCCCAAGGAAATTGCACCTTCATATTTATTGTATCTCTACAATTTTCATTTGACTCATTTTATTATTTACAGTTTTACAAATTCTAGTCTGGAGTAATAACAGTTTGGGTAAATTAATTCTTTGTTAAATATAACCAATCGTGAATTCTGAAAATGGAGTGGCCAAAGTCCTGTGACGTTTTCATACAATGTTATAATCTCTACCTAATTCTGAAATAGTTATTGTAATTGACAGTAGAATGTACAAATTGAACAAGACTCTACCCTATTGGTGTTTTCATTTTTTGTTACAATTTCTCAACTAGTTTATTGTTAAGTTTGTCACACATAAAATATATTTTAAGTGTCTCAAGGATTTCCCTTCATGTATGGGCACGATTTTCTCAAGGATTTTCGTTCATGTATGGATAGGGGGTTATGTTGATTATGTTGTGGTACCCATTGATTTCTTTCACCTCTATGACACTATTGGAAATCCCCAAGAAACCCACAATGATAGGCTTAAGATTCATCAGATACCTGCTATAGTAGAGTTCCATATACAAGTAGGATTAGACCTGAAGGAATTCCTGACAAGGAAAAGGGTTCACCAGTATATATAGTTGTAGGGAAGATCATAAATTTTGAGCCATTGAGCCCTGATGTTGCTAAGGGTTTGCAAGTATTCGATGATTTCTGTATAAATGAACTTGAGTTTAAGGATGTTGCTCATTTTTCAAATGTAGAGGATCTTCTAGAAACGAACAAGAGGACACTTGAAGAATTAGAGAGGATGAAGGTAGGAGAAAGGTAATCATGAAGAAATACCTAGTGAAAGGTGTGGATATTGTTCAGAGGTTCAATTGGGTACAAAAGGACAGAAAGTGAGAATGTGCAAGGCTCCAAAGCATAAATTTCGTGATGGGCAACATGCTTGGAGGGAAGCCACACTTGATGATTTGATTCTGCCAATATATGTATGGAATATGTGTGATCCATCTAGCTTGACATTAAATAATGAGCCTAGAAAGTACTATGGTAAGGCACCTGCATTGATATAATTTGTTCAGGCAGGAGCGACCGTGCTGAAAGAATATGAGTCAATGACAAGACTAGTTGTGACGAATTCTTTGAAGGAAGCATACATTGTTTCCATCATGAACCATCTTGATGGGTGGGATTATAATAATTATTCAGTGACATGCTATAGAGAATATCAATGTGTTTTTTTCATCTTCATGGCCCAAGATTGAGAGTCTTATTGTGCATATGGAAAGCTGGCTAAACATTTTGGAAGAAAATATGGTGCCATTATGAGTGGATAATATATGTTATTGTGTTTGAGGACTCTTAACATATTTTAGGGGATTTGATTATATTTGGATCTAAATCACATCTCAGAAAGATGTTGATTTGTGGATGTTAGACGTGAAAATTAGTATTGCTTTTCTAGTAAATCTTACAAAGAAAGGTAATATGAAACAAGACGTTGTAAGAGTGATTTCTATATTTGGGTATATATCCAAGACGTTTGATACTTGATCCCACTAATAGTAGCTTTGACCAAGTGGGTGCATTGTGATAAGGTGTGTGAATTTTTAAGACATAGGAAAATGCATTATGGAAAACATGCAAAGTTGACCATATGCCTGATTTACCATACAAATTGTTTAAGGAACTACATATAATAGGTTTCTAGTAACAAGCAATTGTTTATCTTGTGAGTCAACTATACTTTATTGTTTCTTCTCTCCAATCCATCAATTTGTAGACGTATCCAAAACATACAATATGGAGCATTTGTAATTACTTTTCTCAATAAATAGACTTTTTATATTGATCATTGTGTATGTCGAAGTAAGAGAAAACATACTCATGCAAGTTGAGTACACCATTTTTTTGGATGGCGTCCACTGTTCATATATTATTATGATTTTTGGATTTTTGGATTTTTTTATTGTGTATAATTAAATTCGACTACAACTTGATGTATAAATTCACTTTCCATTCCTCGGATGGGGTGCCACGTAGAACAGGGAGGACATGCAAAGACGAGCTGGGCAGGGCCATAAATACTGGCCACCGGCTCCCATCTCCTCATCATTAATATGGGAGCGAGCCCGAGCAGCCAAAACCAGAGGATGAGGCATGTCACGCGAGTGAAGAGGATGGAGGACCAGCGCACTAAGGGAATAACCTTAATGGCCAAGGCTGTCACAGTCACCTTCATCCTTATCATCCACTCTGATGGTTACACAATGCATTGGGAAGATGAGCGGCCGAAGGCTGAACCTTCGGAGCGCTGGTGCAGAGACACTTACCCATTTGGCATTCTAGTTATAGCTATGCTCCTCTACATGCTGAGAGAAAGAGGATGGCCTCGCAGAGGCACTGCGTGGTATGCATTTGACTCCCGTAGGAAGAGGCAGAAGAATTTTGAAAGAGCATTGGCTATGGCACGCACTCGGAGAACCAGGAAGCCTTGGACGCCTCCCATGGCTTATGTGGAGGAGATTGTTCCGGATGAACCCATCCAGGTTCCTCCAACATATCTCCTCTTCACTGTTCCAGATAATTGGGATCCCCCCACTTGTTTCATTGATGAATCCAAGACTCAGGATGCAGGAATGATGCACATTCACAAGGAAGGTTACCCAACATGGGAACACACAACTTGCTACATCGAGGAAGAATTCCTGGGCAACACAGAAGAAAAGGAAAATACAACAAGTGATGAATCTTCAGAGGAAGCGGATTAGCAGGACGAGAAACAAGGACAGCAAGACAACGGATCAAATGAAGAAGCAAAGGGTAGAAATGTACATAAGCCAATTCCCCTCTCCTTCATTCAGGGAGAATGGCAGGACCAACCTACACTCCTCCACCCGGAGCACCTGGAACTGATCTTTGAAATGCGCAGCATAGTGGAAGATCAAATCTACAGGGCCCTCTAAGTCAATCAAGGCCTCGACATGATGTATGTTGCATACTCCAACACACCTCCAAGCCAACAATGCCCTATGTGCGTAGAAACCTTCGCGCTTTGAGCCAGATTGGAAAAGAATGACGAAGTTGATGAGGACACTGGGTAATTGGTTATGTGAATGTTCATAGTTATAAATTTTCTTTTGTTTTGAACTAAAGCTCTAGCTCAATTAGACTATCGTTAGGATGTTAGTAGTAAGCTATGGAACAATCTAAAACTAATGGTGGCCATATGTCCTGGTTTCCTTCAAGAAGGTTAGATGGCAGCCTGGCTCTTTTTGTGAGGAAACAAGTGGCATGGGACAACCAGTTGTCCCGATTTTCTTTTTAGGTGGGACAATTGGCACTCCAAAAGAATCTGTAAGCCGACACTTTTAATATAACAAGATCCTCCCCATTTTTTACTTAAAAAAATAAAAACTTGACTTTCCATTGTTTGAATGCTCTGTGTTAGAAATTAGACTATTGCTGCCAAAACTGTTTGAATCTACACTTGCACTCAATTTTGTTTTGGATAAATCTTTTTTCCTTATTAATTGACCATGATTAACAAAGACCGAATTACATAAATTCTATCTTAGTTATGTATGAGTGGATGCAGTTTAAACCAAGGTGGCCTGTTTTACCAATCTATGTGTATACTCTTTTGGAGATAGGAACTGAATGTATTTTGGACCTAAGGTAGCCCTACTTACCAATCTATTTTCACACTCTATTGGAGATGAGAGGGTAGGAATTATAGAACTGGTTTAGAGTTATCAGAGTATCAAATTTGAGGAATGGAGAACTATCTCATGAAATACTAAAGGTTCATCTCTAGGCAAAAAACTAAACTTATAAAAAGAAAAGCATGCGAACCATTGATTGTAGGTGCATGCAAGTAATATAACTAGGAATAGATAGATATCCATCTGCATAAGTAAATGTTGTATATTTGTCATCTACTGAAGACTTCAGAATCATTAGCATATTAGTGATAGCTTCAAAGTTTGAAAACATATGAACTTTAAGAGATATTTTTTGGTTAAGAGTCAAGACTAGGTGATAAAATCTTGATTATAGAGAGCTTAAGAGTAGTAGTTAGGAATTACACTACTTCTTCCAAAATTTGAGTACAATTAATCTAGAAGAGATCAAACAATATAGAGAAATATTCACCTTAAAGGTAGAGAAATTTCAAGATACATTTTTTTTTAGGGATTTAGGAAATTGACTGCATATTGGTGTTTGGTCTATTTATTATGAACCAAATTCAAATTAAGTTAAAAAAAAAATCCATATCTTAAATGTAGGGCAATTTCAATATACCTTTTGTTTGATGGATTTAGGAGTCTTTCTAATTAGGTTTCAAAAAAAATGCATATCTGTGTTCTTACAAATTTTTGTGGTTTTATTGTGTAGGATAAAAGGCTTTGATGTTGGGTCCTAATGATAGTCTTTATGTGGAGGGATTTTCTTCAAATATTCTTGCAAAAGATGAAAAACAGGATAGAACGGGACAAGCATACTTGTATGACCATTTGAACACGATTTACTTGTGTATATGGTTATTGTGCAATGATTATATGTTTTATATTTATCTTTTGTTTTCTCAATGTCCAATCTAGTCAATGATGTTATGGTTCACTTCCCTGAGGCTCGGTACCATCATTTTAAGTATTTGAAGAAGATACTTGCCTTAGAGAGATGATTAATTTGATGTGTATAGTTGATGTAAATGATATGGGAGAATGTAGAGTACCTTGAAGTCAAATATACAAGTTTTAGACATTTGACAACATCCCTATTTTTATTTCAGTAACGGTGCAAAGACATTTTTATGCAACAAGCATATTTTTTTATATTCTCCACCAATTTGGTGAACTACAACCTAATGTGAGTCTTCCTTTCCTAACTATTACTTTCCTTGTGCTTATTGAACACCTTCAATATTTTAAATTGACCATAATTTGTAGGTTCCCTACTGTGCTCCTTCTGCGTGCATCACTATCCTAGGATATTAGTAGATAGTAGTTAATATTCCTTGTGTTTCCTTTTAATGGTTTTAGTCAATTATTCATTAGTTAACTTCCATTGTTTATGTTGTATTCCACCCTATTTTGTGATTGTATCACCCCCTGCTTAAGCTTCAACAACCCTCTATTACTACACAACTATTGAATGTTGAAAAAAGACTCTAGATCTCAATTATGTTTTTCTTCTTTTGGTTCTACATTTCTCTCAAATAAATCGAATTTCCTCAAAATATTGTTTGATTGGGTGGTTGTTGTTTCAAGGGTGTAGGGATGCTAGAAAATATAAAAAATGTATCATTTTTTTTATTAGGAGGTCATCCACTGTAGCTAAAACAATCCCTGCTGTAAGTAATGTCTGCTAATTGGGAGCCCCGAGGGTTAGCTCAAGCGGTCATGAGTCAGACATGAGACCTCTTATCTCTCCCCCATAGTTGGGGAAGTCACGGGTTGGATTATATTGATCCCCTCAGGGATAGGATCCATAATTAGGGCTGGTGGTTTACCCCATTTGCCATACATGGATCATGGGAAAGTACTTGGAGGGTTTTCCATGAGTGTTTCGTTAGAGGAAAACAAAAAATATCTTCTAGTCATGAATAGTCTCCTCCCAATACATTGTATTAAAGATAACACAAATTTGAATATGTTGCATTTGAATTTATGCGTCTTTCCTCAACCCCAAGTCCATACAAAGTATGCCTTTTGTGGTGATGTTTTCCAGTTGTAAAGGGGGTTTTGGTAAAATAAATTAGCACGCATGTAAATGTGAAACATAGGGAAGATTTTAAAAATTTGAAGCACCTGGAATGCAACATTGTTGACAATATATTTTAGTGTTTCCTCCTTAGTGATGTTGATACACCTCATTTAATAACTTGTCTTGATTTGGTTACTCTACAAAAGGAAAGATGATATGATGTCCTCTCAAAATGATGTGTGGTCCTCTCAAGATGATGTGTGGTCCTCTCAAAAATGCCCAAGAGAATTGAGAGGACTTGTTGTATCAAGGGTGTAGCTCTGCTAGAAAAATCTAAAATATGGAGGGTTTCTTCTATTAGGAGTTCAACATCGAATGTTAAAACAATCCTTGTTATTTGTAATGCCTGCTAGTTGGGAATAATCCCCTCCCAATCCATTGCACTAAAGATAGGCCAAATTTGAAGATGGTGTATAGGAATTGATGTGGCCTTCTTCAACCCCAAGGCCATACAAAATATACCTTTTGTGATAATGTTTTCCAGTGGTAATGAGAGTTTTGTAAAAACAAATTAGCAGGCATGTAAATTGGTAAAATAGGGAAGATTTTAAAAATTGAAGTACCTGGAATGCAACACTTTTGACAATATGTTTGGTTGTTTCATATTCTTAGTGTTGTTCATATTCCTCCTTTAAGATGAACTTGTCTTGAATTGGTTACTCCAGATTTCAAGAAAAACATATCCATGAACTATGGGTGGTAAGACTCTTCTTTTCAACACAGAATTGTAATGTATGCACTTTCTCTGCGAATTGAATTTAAAATGGGCATAATATTCTGATGTAAAGTTTTCTCATATAGTTATGTGTGTGACATTGGGAGGCATTCAAAGAATATGAAAAAATTATCTATCTACCTTCAGTTCTTTCGCTACTTCACCCAATAAATATTATCCTCCACACATGAGACATTTTTTTTATGCAATATGTTTGAGGTGATTATGCCATCATCTGAAGCAACATGCATCAAAACCATTTATTGGAAGCATCGTACCAAAAGATAATAGACTGTGTGTTTGACATTCCTGGAAGTACAAAGGTATGAGTGGGATGATAGTGGAACAGAGGCATGCTAGCTAATCATGTTTCTCAAGATAAGCATGGAATGAAATGTGTTGGGGATGTTTGATCTAATCTGAGCTAATTAACCATCATTGATACATGTTTATCTATAATTTTAATTCAACTAGTTGTTACTGCAAAACTTATGATAAGTATGTAATTTTGTTGTCATTATTTCATAACACTTTGAACATGAACAATATTGTTGAGTGACTTGGTCTATAATCCCAATGACTTGCCACTTTAATTCTGGTTTCATTAGCAATTTTGTAACCCTAAATACTTGAATCTCCTTGACGTGGTTTGATGTTTAAGTGTGATGCTTATCATAATTCTTGAACACCATGCTCATAACAACAATTAATATTCCTGAGATTCAAAGGGCTTGATACTATTCATTAGGGAATATCTTGGTTCTGTTCCATGGTTAATACTGTGACTTAAGTATCTCTTTTGATTGGTGTAATTCTTCCCACATTGAATGGCATTACCTGCTTAACGTCTTTACTATTTCATTGTGCTTACCATTATCTGGTGGTATTTTTCAAATATTCTTCACTATTCACCTAGCTCTATGATCCAAATATTCACTTAATGATATTGGTGAAGTCATTTGACACTGGAACTAATCACTTCTTAAGAGCTATGGACTATGAAATGATATAAACACATGTTTTTCTTGGTACAAATTTTGGTACAACTCTGATGTCTCAAACAAAGTTATTCCTTAGTAAAATGCTATCATGAAGTTCAAAGACTGAAAACCCCTCTTCCTACCACTCCCAATCAACCCACCCATGCAGACCAATCTCTACCAATGACTCATCCAATAGCAGTGTTGCTCAAAACCATGGTCATCCATCACTTGACCATCTTTAAGATGGCACACAATTTGGTCAATGACACACCCAATGGACACACACCCCCAATTTTGAAAAAATGAGCACATAATTTTTTTCATAAAAGACGGTTCATATTGAAGTGATATTTTGTTAAATTAAAGAGATTTGGAGGCATTCTAGGGTGTGTGTCATCTCAGATAGTTGTAAAAATATCAGGCTTCAGCCATATATGCCTCTAATATATTAGTTTCTAGTCTCATTAAAGTTTAAAAAATAATATAAATTCTTTATTCAAGTTTCTATCATTAAATTTTAATCACACCATTTCGGTTTTTCTAAAAATATGATTAGTCCATTGGCATGCGAGTGAAATTAGAGTGAGTATTCCTTCATCCACCATTATGTGAAGAGAAATTTCCTTAACCTGCAAAAGGTTCAATATTTGGTGTTCTTTCTCAATCTTCACCTTCTATCTTGACAACAAGCAAGGTACCTTGTTTGAACCATTATGTTGGATTATGAAAATTCTGAAAATGATGGTGAGGATGAGCTACCAATCCACTGTTCATTGAAATATGTGATGTGGGAAAAACTAGTTGTAGTCAATCAAGCTCAAAAATCCCCGCCCTGGAAAATACTAAGCTACAAAAATTCAGTATAAAACTTCTATACTTATAACTCCAAGAATGCACTGTAACATTCCGTTCTGGCGCATTGAGAAAACTTATTATTTGAGGAAACTTGCTCGCAAGTGATCTGGACTTTTCTGATGTTAAAAAATTTATACTTGATTATGATGCGTTATGATAGACGACATGAGGTTTTACTATTGGATGTAGACAAGTGCTATTGACTCAGTTTTATTGAGTGTGCAGGGTTTTGGACCTTGATGATGTAGAGGCATCGGTGGAACCCCCTTGGACTCCGGATTAAGTCAGGGAGTGTGCTATTAGGTTGATTTATTTACTCTGATATTTCATTGGATTTGATGATATGATGTTAACATTTCTGACATGATTGTTGATGATGCAGGCTGACGATAGCTTGCCGACCAGACTCACATATGGACTAAAGGGGCCACACACGATTTACAGAGAGGTTGAGGGAGAGGTGTGGATAGCAGCCCTGCCACAACCTACTAGCACTCCCGCCGTGGCTCGAACTGTAGGTTAACGATTACCTAGTTCGAGAGGATCCACGATGTCGTGAGGGAAGACTGCGACAGTCGTTCACGATGATTCTAAGGGGTGCGCAATAAGGTGGGGGACTTATTCCTTAGAGCCCTTAGTCTCCCACAAGTTCACCTGGAAGAATATTGATTCTAGGGGTTATAGATGTCTACCAATCAGTCAAGTTAGTGAGTGGCACCCTTGGAGCACGTGGTGCATCTTGAAGGGCACGTCGCACAAAAGAAACACAAGAAGCGAGTGGCACCCTTGGAGCACGTGGTGCATCCTGAAGGGCACGTCGCACAAAGGAAACGAACGAGGCAAGTGGCACCCTTGGAGCACGTGGTGCGTCCTAAAGGGCACGTCGCATTGATGTTGATGAAGGAAACAAACCTAAATATCCCTAAGATAATAACGCCTTAAGAAATCCTTAAACAACTTCCCTAACCCAGTGTTGGCTAGTTCAGAATCTAAGTACTAAGTCTAAAAATTTTAGGGTAAAATTTTAGTCTAACCTTAAGAACAGACCCTGGAATAAAAATAACAATTTAAACAAAAACCCACCTAAGTAATAGTTGGGTCTTCATAAAATTCTTGGGGTGATGACGAGGGTAAGATTTAAATTAAAACTAATGGTTTTAAAATTTTACAAAGAAGAGATTAATTCCTAACTTGTGAAAGAACAAAAGATGTTAAATAAATAATAAATGAAAAGATTATCTAGCGCATTTACCTTTTTGGTTTAAAAAAAGAAGAAGGAAGGGATTAATAAAAATAGGAAAACTAAGTAATAAAGGAAACATAGACAATTAATAAGTAATAAAATTATTTAACGTGCGGGAGTATAAAAAGTTATGAATTTAAAAATAAAATGAAAAGATTAATTAGCGCATTACCTTTTTGGTTTAAAAAAAAAAAAAAAGAGAAGGGATTAATAAAAATAGGGAAATGAGCCTTGTAATAAATAAAAGAAAATAATTTTGGAGAAACGTGGGGGATGAGTGACACTTGTAAGACAGAGAATTTTTAGAGGGTTTTCATTAAAACTTAAATAAAATGTGATTTAGGACAAGGGTGGGTCTCAAAACACTATAAAAGAAAGGGAAGATGAGGAAGAAGGGGTTTTTTTTGGAGCGTAACATTACGCTGCCGAATTTGGACTGGACTGATTACTTGTGAGGAGTTGGGATTTTATCAGCTTGTATTAGAGTGGTAGCTCAGCCTTGCGAGGTGAGCTGGGAAGCTAGCCATACCTTCTGGATTTGTGTGGCCCCTTTGCGGCTCGGGGGGATAAGGGGGAAGCAGAGTACCCCTAGCGATTGGCTGGGAGGTACCGGTGAGGTCTCTATGGTCGGCGAGCGGGAGCGGCACGGAGGGAAGGAAGCGACACGGAGCGCGGGACGTCATCCGAAGCGGGCGAAAGGCAATGGTATGGTTTTATTTCTAGTAGAGTAGGAGGCATTTGGATATATGGTTAGATCTGCATGTGTTTTAAATGGGTAAACTGATTTTTAGTTCATAACTGAATTTGTGTTATAGCTGGGATGAATGATTGTTGATGGGTTTTTGTGACCTTCCTTGGATCTGTACGATCTCCCTTCGTGCCTTGCGTTGTTGTCTGCGTTTTTACCTTTGCAGTGGCGTTATATTTTCATGGCTATGTGTAGGGCGTTTATATGTTAATGGCTGGGTGTATGGAGTTCATATGTTAATGGTTGTTTTTACCCAGTGGGCGTTGTTAAGTTAATGGCTATGTTTATATCTGACTGGGGGCGTTTTTAAATTTTTTTTATGGGCGTTTGTTTCAATCTGAGCATTTCGTATTGCCGTGGACCAGTGTGGGCATATTTTATATTACCAGGTTTTTTTTTTTTTTTATATTGTCTTGGGAGTTTTCTTTATATGAATGGGGGCGTTTCATATCTCTGAGGCTATATTATATAGCACAGGGGCGTTTTTATATTCAGCGGGTGTTTTTAATATTAATGGGGGGTGTTTGATGTTAATGAGGGCGTTTTCATGTTAACGGGGGTGTTTATAAAATTTCTGGGGCGTTTTTATAGTGATGGGGGCGTTACAAATTTCTGTGGGTGGTTTGTTTTAAATGTTGGCATTCATATATGACTGTGGGCATCATTATATCTAATTGGGGCATTTTTAAACATGACTAGGAGTGTATTGGCATTCAGTCCTTGTAAAGTAGTTCTGCCAATTCGTTTTATAATATTGCTCTAACTTGCAATTCGTTTTTATGATTACTGCCAATTCGTCCTGGTAAATGAGTTCTGGCGATAGTTATTGGATTTTCTGGCAATTGATAAGTTTCACCTTGACTCCCTATGTCTTCCTTTTCTGAGTTGTAATTGAAACGTATATTCAAATTCCTGCAATTTTCAGTTTTGATTTTTATTTCAAACGAATATTAGAATCCTTGCGGTTTCAATACTTAAACCTTTATTGAATAACCATTAGAATCCCTGGACTTTCAGATTAAATTGTTATTTGAAATGAATATCAGAATCCCTGCATTTCAGTTTTTATATTTTACTTTTAATTGAATGTCAGAATCCACGTCAACTTTGGACCATTCGTAGTTTCTCCACTCCTATTTGGCTCTCGAGATAATGTGGGGGAATTTTAATTGGGAAATTCTATGTTGGACACAGATCGGGTGAATGACTTGATTCACACTAGTGCTTAGACCACTTCATGCCTAAAAGTTTGTAGCACCAACTCAATTGTATGAAACCTCCTTCTCCATGACTACAAAGAACAGAAATCCAGAGTATTTGAGCTCTCAAAAGTTATGGTTCAATTTCATGTCAAGCTTAATTGATAAGGACACCTCAGACGAAGCGATATATACCTCATCTCTTTCATAATCATATTTTCAATTTAGGCTTAGAATCATGTTCCTTGTTATCCTACTATATGTTTATATTGAGGACAGTTAAATGGTCATTATCAAAAAGTAAATAAAAATTCTTTTACCTTTTTCTTCAAGGATGCTCCCCTTTTACATAAGTACATAGGATAGTATATGTTAATGTAGAAGGCAATAATCTTATTTAAAACCCAATTAGATTTATGTTACCAATGATACCATACCAACAACAAGCTATTTGTGTTAGTGTAATTGCAAGGTTTGTGATCTAAAATATGATGGCATGGTTATTATGCAGAGGTTATTGTTATCGCAACGTAAAGCCCATGTATTGTTAGCGTTAGCTAGAAGGGAATGAAATTTAATGTTACTTTAATTGCAAGGTTTTTATAATGACATTGTTATTATGGATGTTTTTCTTTAAATAATATTATAATCAATAATATTATAATAGTTAAGCATTTTACCCTTGGATCGAACTTTTACTTTTACCTTAAGATTTTACTAATGCAGCAGATTAGTGGCTAGTTGGATGAAATTAGAGTAGAGGGAAGATTGAGAATTATTTTATGACAGTCATAAAGGAAGCAACCATTTACTTATGTAGTTAGTATTCAATAATACCAAGCTATTTAATTCAGTTAATGTTTAATTAATGTTTTTACACAACAATGGAAGTTGATATACTGGAATGGAATGGAATGAAATGATAGTGAAATGTTAATGTAGGGTACTGGGATGTAATGGGATGTCAATATGAGGTAAGGTCATTATTAATGCGATGTTGTGCAATATCTTATGTTAATACTAATATTGAAGGGGATGTACATGATCATGTGGTCATTGTTTATGGTATTGATATCACAGATTATTTATATGTGTTATGTTTTAATTAATGATTGATTGATCAAATAGCGCGCCTGGAAATAAAAAGGAATTGTGCCTCAAGTTGGTTACTGTTAGATAGTTTACGTATATCGGACACCTTGCATGCTTGTAATTTCATTTGGATTGAAGAAATGTTTAAATGTTTAGATTTTTGGTTGCGCGCCATGCACAATGTTGGATTTTGATTTCTAATTCTTGCTCGCAATTGAAGGGTTATGTTACTGTATTGTTATGTTGGTTGCCTTGGGTTGGTATGATGATAGTCCTTAGCTTAGTGGGATTGTTTTCCTGTGTCGAGAGGGTTGTAGACACCTCCATGTTCCTCAGAACAGTCGCCAGCCCTGAGACCTTAAATGGTTAAAATCGATGGGAACCTGGGATTGAGCGTTGCTTATGTGTCTTGGAGGTCCTAACCATTGCAGGGTAGGATGGGCGGGTAGTCATTTCTACTTACCGTCGTGTAGCGTTCACCATGAACTCGAGAAGGTTAAGTTTCCTGAGTTCTTTGGTGCACCGGATGGCGTCGCCGCCGAGGCATGGTTGGAGAACATGGCAATGTGCTTTGCACTTCGCGATTATACCTCCAACATGAAGGTCCGCATGGAGATATTCCAACTTAAGGGGAGCACTCTACTATGGTGGAAGACGCTCCTGCTGCAGTTGAACATGGCCGTTGAAGACGTTTCATGGGAATTGTTCGAGGAACGGTTCTGAGAGGGGTACCTTTCAGAGGAATTCATTCAGCATCAGCTCCGTGGGTTCAACGCATTACGACAGGGAGGTTGTACAGTGCTCGAGTATGAGGCACGTTCATGGAGATGCTCTGATATGCTACGCACCTTAACACAGAGAAACTCAAGGTCAACTAGTTCGTGTTTGGCCTTAACGATAGCCTGCGTGCAAAGGTTAGGATCTTGATGCCTCAAACCTTGCACGACGTTGTCCAAAAGGTCCTCATAGCAGAGGAGGATCTTATCAGTGGGGGTCAGACCAGGACTCCAGCGAGACCCACAGGGCAGGGTTCATTTGGTACAACACAACATCAGACCCCAGCGAGACATACGCCGGGATATCGTGGCTTCCAGAGAGGATCCACTTTCACTACACCATGATGACTACCGCCTCAGCAGCGGGCACCCTATCGGGTACCACAGCACTAACAGCAACGTCGCCCGCAACAGCAACAGTTTAGGCCTGTTCAACAGAACAGACCGGGGTTCCAGGCCAGTGGGCCTTCGTCTTCTACTTTGGGTACCAGGACTATTGGGCCGAAGAAGGGGTGTTGGACGTGTGGGGAGCCACACTACCAACGCGGCTGTCCTGTGGAGAGGATCAGGGCGTCAGGATCAGACGAACCCACTATAGTGGGAGATATGGGCAAGGCCCATCGGATTCATGCAGTGGTGAATAACTCCCAGACAAAGCACCATTCGACTGTGATCGAGACGACGGGTACTGTCGCTAACCATACCCTTAGTATTTTGATAGACCCAGGTGCTACTAAGAGTTTCATTTATGGTGCACCGCTAAAAAGGATTAAGGTGAAGGCAGTCGAACAGGATGAGTTTAGCTTCGTAGAGATGGCTTCAGGAGCCAAACAAAAGGTTGGAGGAAAGGCTACGGGCTACGCCCTTAACCTGGGAGAGTTTGTCATGAGGGTCAACTTGTACATCACGATCTTAGGATCTTATGACATCGTAATTGGTATGGATTGGTTGGAATCGCATGAGGCGATACTCAACTCTAAGACGAAGCGATGGAGCTTGGTTGATGATGAAGGACAAAGATGTGTGATTGTAGGATGGAACCAGGGAGTTTCCCTGAGGTTTGTCTCTTCCTTACAATTACAAAAGAGTATGCGCAAGTGGTGCAAGCTTTATGCGATCCTTGCGCTAAATGAAAAGGGAGTTGCGGAAGCTCTAGAACACTTTCCGGTGGTGAAGGAGTTTGCAGACGTGTTTCCAAAGGAGTTACCTGGGATGCCGCCGGAAAGTGAATTGGAGTTTACCATAGACCTGAAACTGGGAACCGAACCGATAGCAAGAACGCCTTATCGGATGTCGACCCCGGAGTTGCAAAAGTTGAAAATGCAACTGAAGGAGTTGCTGGACCTGGGACTGATACATCCTAGTGTGTCACCGTGGGGTGCACCTGTTATTTTCATACGAAAGAAGGACGGATTGTGGAGGCTCTGCATTGACTATCGTCAACTGAACAAGGCTACGATCAAGAATCAGTATCCCTTACCAAGAATTGATGATCTGTTCGATCAAATGAAGGGTGCGACAGTGTTTTCCAAGATCGATTTGCGATCAGGGTATCACCAGTTACGAATCAAGGAGGATGACGTCCCTAAGACCGCCTTTAAGACAAGATTTGGACATTATGAGTTTATTGTTTTACCGTTGGGACTAACAAATGCCCCAGGGGTATTTATGAGTTTGATGAATGGGGTATTCCGCAAGTACTTGGACAAGTTCATCCAAGTATTCATTGACAATATTTTGATCTACTCTCGGACAACGGAGGAGCATGTTGAACACTTGCGCTTGGTACTACAATGTTTACGAGAACACCAATTGTATGGGAAGTTGTCCAAATGCTCTTTTTATCAATCGAGGATTCACTACTTAGGGCATGTCATCTCCAGTGAAGGTATCGCCGTGGATCTAGCCAAGGTTGAGGCTATTATGGAATGGCCTGCACCGACGAATGTCACAGAAGTGCGTAGTTTTATGGGTTTAGCAAGATACTATCGACAGTTTGTTGAGGGATTTTCGAAGATAGCAAATCCGATCATGGAATTGCAGAAGAAAAACAAGAAGTTTGGTTGGACCAAGAAATGCGCGGAAGCATTTCGGAGGCTTAAGGAGTTGTTGATGACAACATCGATACTAAAGGTCCCTGACATGGATGCAGACTTCTTGGTATGCACTGACGCATCCAAGGAAGGATTAGGCATAGTCTTGATGCAAGACGAACGAGTGATTGCTTACATTTCGAGGAAGCTGAGAAGACATGAGGAGAACTATGCGACGCACGATTTGGAGTTATTAGCCATCGTTTATGCCTTGAAGGTTTGGAAAAACTACCTTGTTGGACGCAAATTTGAATTAAAGACTGATCATTGTGGGCTGCAACACATTTTCACGCAAAGCGACCTGAACGCGCGACAACGGCGTTGGTCGAAATTGCTTAGCGAGTACGAATTCGAGATTACTTACATAAAGGGAATAGTGAACCGAGTGGCGAATGCTTTGAGTCGGAGGCCACACATATTTTCGGTGTTGCCTCTTCAAACGAATCTACGTGAGAATATTGTCACTTTATAGCGTGACGATGACTGGTACAAAGAAGTCGAGGATTTTATCAGACCAAAACACAATGATGGTACCGCAATATGAGGGATTTTCTTTTGATAGTGATGGGTTATTGAGGTTTAGAAGTCGGATTTACGTACCGCCAAACAACGATTTGAGGATGTTGATCCTGAGTGAGGCTCATAGAGCAGTTTACATGGCTCACCCAGGAGTTATGAAGATGAGGGTAGACCTTAAACCCTTATTCTTCTGGAGGGGACTGAAGGCCGACATATTCAACTTTGTGGCTAGATGTCTAGAGTGTCAGCAGGTAAAGGCTGAACATAGACACCTGGAAGGATTACTTCAACCACATGCCATTCCGGAATCGAAATGGGAAGTTATTTTGATGGATTTTATTATTGGATTGCCACTGACGGCAAGGAGACATGACTCGATTTTTGTAGTAGTAGACACTCTGACGAAGAGTGCTCACTTTATTCCTGTGCATACGACGTATCATGAACCTGACATAGCGAGAGTTTTCATCAGTGAGATTATGAGGCTGCATGGAGTGCCTAAAAATATTATATCCGATCGAGGATCGATGTTTACTAGACGATTTTGGATGAGTTTCCAAGAGGCCTTGGGAACCCAAGTTAACTTAGTACTTCTTATAACCCAGAGACGGACGGACAGACAGAACGAACGAACCAAACCTTGGAAGACATGTTGCGCATGTATGTGATGGACCAACAAAAGCGTTGGGAGGAATTCTTGCCTCTAGTAGAGTTTGCTTACAACAACAGTTACCAGAGCACCATTAAGATGGCGCCTTTCTAGATTCTTTATGGGCGACCATGTCAGACGCCCTTGAGTTGGGATCGGCTTGAGGATAGGGTCCTGGTGGGACCAGAATCAATCCAAGAAATGGAAGAGAAAACGAAAACCATAAGACCAAGGATTAAAGAAGCACAGGATCGACAGAAGAGTTATGCCGATGCGCACCGAGTCGACCGTAGTTACGAGGTCGATGATCGAGTCTTCTTGCAGGTTGAACCGCATAAGAGTTCAATCAAGTTTGGAAAGGGAGATAAAATCTCTCCTAGATTCGTGGGACCTTTCGAGATTGTGGAGAGAAAGGGGCTCGTGGCCTATCGACTAGACTTGCCTGATTCTTTGAGGCGTATGCATGATGTTTTTCATGTATCTGTTCTGAGACATTATATTAGTGATCCTACACACATGATTGACATGAGTTCATTATAGGTATCGGACGAGGGAGCGCTCACGGCTGAGCCGATCCACATCTTAGATCATCGCGTTCGACAGTTACGACGTCAAACGGTAGATCAGGTCAAGGTGTAGTGGGACAGTTATAGTCCGCACTCGGCGACCTGGGAGGATGCATATGATATGCTTCAGCAATTTCCATTTTTGTTTGATAGATAGACTTATGATACTGTGAAACTTTTTATTTCGGCATATATACTGAGAAACTTCGGGATGAAGTTTAGACCAAGAGGGGGTGTATGTAACATTTCGCTCTGGCGCACTGAGAAAACTTATTATTTGAGGACACTTGCTCGCAAGTGATCTGGACTTTTCTGATGTTAAAACATTTATACTTGATTATGATGTGTTATGATAGACGACATGAGGTTTTACTATTGGATGTAGACAGGTGCTATTGACTCAGTTTTATTGAGTGTGCAGGGTTTTGGACCTTGATGATGCAGAGGCATCGGTGGAACCCCCTTGGACTCCGGATTGAGTCAGGGAGTGTGCTATTGGGTTGATTTATTTACTGTGATAT
>ML779250.1:481771-493362 GCA_009831015.1 Picea engelmannii | reverse complement strand
AATTCTTGGGGTGATGACGAGGGTAAGATTTAAATTAAAACTAATGGTTTTAAAATTTTACAAAAAAGAAATTAATTCCTAACTTGTGAAAGAACAAAAGATGTTAAATAAATAATAAATGAAAAGATTATCTAGTGCATTTACCTTTTTGGTTTAAAAAAAAAGAGAGGAAGGGATTAATAAAAATAGGGAACCTAAGTAATAAAGGAAACATAGACAATTAATAAGTAATAAAATTATTTAACGTGCGTGAGTATCAAAAGTTATGAATTTAAAAATAAAATGAAAAGATTAATTAGCGCATTGTAACATCCCGCTCTGGCGCACTTACAAAACTTATTCTTTGAGGACTCTTGCTCGCAAGTGATCTGGATTTTTATGATGATAAAACTTTTTCCTTCATTATGATGTGTTAAATTAGATGACAGGATGTTTTTACTACTTTGATGTAGACAGGTGTTGCTGACACCGTTTCATTGAGTGTGCAGGGTTTCGGACCTTGAGGATGCAGAGGCATTGGTGGAACTCCCTTGGACTTCGGATTGAGTCAGGGAGTGGGCTATTTGGGTTGTTTCATTTACGGTGATATTGCTTTGTTTTGATGATATGTTATTGATTTTACGATATGTTGTTGACATGATCTGACATGATGGTTGATGATGCAGGCTGACGATAGCTTGGGGACCAGACTCACATATGGAGTAAAGGGGTCACACATGCTTTCCAGAGAGGTTGAGGGAGAGGTGTGGACAGCATCCCTGCCACAACCTACTAGCACTCCCACCGTGGATTGAACTGTAGGTTAACAATTATCTAGTTCGAGAGGATCCATGATGCCGTGAGGGAAGACTGCGACAGTCGCTCACGATGATTCTAAGGGGCGCACAATAAGGCGGGGGGATTATTCCTTAGAGTCCTTAGTCTCCCACAAATTCACCTGGTGGAGTGTTGACTCCAGGGGTTATAGATGTCTACCAATCCGTCAAGTCAGCGAGTGGCACCCTTGGAGCACGTGGTGCATCGTGAAGGGCACGTCGCGCAAAGAAATACAAGTCAGCGAGTGGCACCCTTGGAGCACGTGGTGCATCCTGAAGGGCACGTTGCGCAACGGAAGAAAACGAGGCGAGTGGCACCCTTGGAGCACGTAGTGCGTCCTGAAGGGCACGTCACATGGATGATGATGATGAGACAACCTAGATGACCCTAAGACCTTAATGCCTGATAAAATTCTTAAAATGACTCCCCTGATGAATTGTCACCTAGTTCAATCTAAACCTAAATTTAAAACATCTCAAAGATAAAATTCTGATAAGCCCTAAGAAAAGATCCTACAAAATTAAACATAAGGGCGTAAACTAAAACCCTCCTATGTGTTAGTTAAAGTCTTCTTAAACTAAGGGGGGGTAAAGTAATGAGGGGGATAAGTTAATTGAAACCCAAGGTTTTTAAATTTTAAAGAAGAATTAAAATTATTAAAGAGTGGGAGTATAAAAATTTAGGATTTTAAAAATATATTGAAAAGACTATTAAGCGCATTTATCATTTTGGGTTTAACAAAAAAAAAATATAAAATAATAAAATAATAATAAAAAGAGAGGAATAAAAAAAATAGAAACGAGGAAACTTGTAATAAAGGAAACTTAATAATGGAAAGTAGGAGACATAGGGTAAAAAGAGAAAAGGAATCAACATTTAGGAGTTACTAAAAATCAGAAACTTCATTTTAGGAAAGTGATTAAAAGCATGAGAGGGGATATAGGAACCCTAGGAGTAATTTTAGGAGCGACTTTAGGGGGAGTGAGGGAATTGAGTCTTTTAATTATTAAAAAGAAATGAATTTTTGGAGAACCGTGAGGATTAGTGACACTTGGACGACAGTGAATTTTTAGAGGGTTGTCATAAAAATTTAATTAATAATGATTTAGGAAAGTAGGTGGGTCTCAATTTTCTATAAAAGAAGGGGAAAAGAAGGAAGAGGGAAGAACGGTTAGCGTAACGTTACGCTGCCGGATTTTGGCTTGACAGATTGCTAGTGAGGAGTTGGGTTTATCTCAGCTGTATTGGAGTGGTAGCTCAGCCTTGGAGGTGAGATGAGAAGCTAGTCTTATCTCTGGATCTTGTGTGGCCCCTTTGCGGCTCGGGGGGCTAAGGGGGAAGCAGAGTACCCCTAGCGTTTGGCTGGGAGGTACCGGTGAGGTCTCTTAAGTCGGCAAGCGGGAGTGGCGAGGAGCAGGAGCGGCAAGGAGCGCCGAAGTCATCAACAGGCGATAAGGCCAGGTACGCTCTCTTGTTAGTATTGTAACAGGTACTAAAACTTATGATAGGATCAGAACCTCGATTGTAAATGGATTAAATGATTGTTGATTTATTGTGCGGCTTTTATACTGTAACTGATGTGAATGCCAACTCAACTGTGTAATGTCCTTGCTCGCAACTTTTGTTTCTGATGTCATGCTGAAAAACTCGTTCTGGCAATTCGTTTATAATGTTTGTGGAACCTCCTGAAATTTTAAAACGATTGCTGAGTGATGGAATTATAATTATAGGTGAAATCACCTTGGCTGGTAGACTTGTCTCTGTTGTTCTATCTGCCGACATGGCCTTTAATCTCTACATTTTTTTTTATAACTGTGATTTTTGAGGAATACCTCTGTGTTTTTTTGATAACTGTGATCTCATTAAGGAATGACTCTGCGTTTGTCGTTATACGAGCGTTTTAATTGTTGCAGGTGTGTTGGGAATTTTACATTGATCTATAGGCGTGTATGGGCGTGAATGGGCGTTTTTACATTGATCTGCGTTTTACATTCGTCATTTTCATCATATACAGTGGGTGTTTTGTTGTATACCATGAGCAATTGTTCTTTGGGCGTTTTTGGCATACAGTGGGCGTTTTTCTTTTTCCTTCAGTGGACCATCGTTACCCTGGATTTCGTTGTATTTATTGGGCGTTTTTACTTGCCGTGGGCCATTCTTATTTGGGGCGTTTTTATTGCAAACAGTGGGCAGCTGTTATATTGGGCGTTTCTGTATACAGTGGGTCAATTTTGTGTAGTTGCGTTTTTATTGGGCGTTCATGTGTGCAGCCGAGTTTTTATTTTTAGAGGTCTGCTGGAGTTTAGTTTGCTGAAGCCACACAATTACCTCCCGACAGATGCCTTACCCTACTGACAACCCTAGGGAATCGATATGAAGTCTGCGTTGTTACCTGCGTGAGACGACGCATCTTTTATTCGTTTGCATGCCTGTAGGTAGCATCTTTACATGGTAATTTAAGACCTGTGTTGGAAACGACTTAATCTCTCGACCTGTTATTATGCCCTTCGTGTGTAAGCGGTGGATTACTGCTGTCAGAATGCATTATTTTAGCGGAACAGATTCTGCTTTTCCTCCCTCGAAATCGGGCCTTTTTCTTCTTACTATGTTGAATCCAATGGTTTATTACAGCTGTTCCCGGGTTACAGTATGTTAGTGAATCATTCTGATTTAATTAAACCCCTTTCTTTTACTTCCACCCGAGATGGATTTTCATACATTCTCGTGAGCTATCTGGAAGACATAAAGGGCCCGGCGCATGCCCTGGGCTTGTGTCGATTTATGAGTTAATTTGCGCTTGACAGGCAGACTCAGAATATGACATTTGTGTTTTGCTGAGAGTTAGTTATCATCTGTTCTCTCACACCACTTCTTTATGTAATATTGGTTAAAATTTTCAATGTCAATGTTGTTTAATTCGAAACGTTGATAATGAGGTTAAATAGCAATGTAGATATTTGTTAATCGAAATTCCATTGATGTTGTGTAAATCGCTTGGTCATATTTGGTAAGGTCATTGTAAGGTTAGGTATAAATTTTCTGTTGTATGATATTAATATTTTATTGCATGTTTGGTATTTATTTTAAGGCATGATGGGTATGGTTATAATAGAAATTTTAATGCATATTTGGTCTTGTTAGGCATATTTTAATTTAATTATGCTTATTTAATTTATTTGGTATCATTATGCATATTGGTATCATTATGCATATTGGTATGTAATTTAATTGGTATTGTTATGCATATCTAATTTATTCGGTACTGTTAGGCATATTTTTATGCATATTTGGTATTGGTATTGTTATGCATATTGGTATAGGTTATGCATAGTAATTTTAGTTTTTAATGCATCTTTGGTGTTTAATTTATTGCATGATTGGTATTTATTTTAATGCATAATTGGTACTGTTATAATCTAATCTTAAGGTGTTACCGAAGTATTCCTGTAACAGTTGATAACGATGTCATAAACAGTTAGTAAGGCATAAATGTTTTGACTAGGTAATGTGGTTACTGTAGTATGTAAAGGAATGCGATTGAACATTGGTTTATAAATTATGTAATTGTAATAGATTGTTGGTAGTATGTAATAGTATTGTTCTCGCCATATAAATAAATTGCAATGTTAGAGTTGATATCCTTGAAATGTATGATCATTGTCTTTATTGCAATGTCGTTATCCTTAGAAAACTTAATGAGGTGGTTTCTTATTGTAATGCTAGTGTAAATTATCATTATAGACAAAACATATATGGTGGAATGTCCGGAATACACATATTAAATTACTCGGAGTTAGTAAATTGAGGGGCTGGTTCACTTAATAAATGTTGAACCTGGGGTGTTCGTTGTCGAAGCCCTATGGTCACGCGCCTTCCGTGAAGGCCATATTTGTTCTTCTTGTTTATGTTGTACTTGATAGTATTCAGTTGGTTGTTTGGAGGGCTGTGTCGGGCGGGAGATAGACACCTCTTGTAGCTTAGTATTTATGTCTGTGTGTATTTTTTCTGTGTAAGAAATCCAATGCCGTATCAAGAGTCTCGGGCCCTTTAAAGGCAGGGTTTCCACTCTTGCGACACACTTGAGGGGATTACTAGTTTCTGCCTAAGCAGTCGGCTAGGAGCCTGTCTAATCTTCTTTTGAGAAGACATAAGACTAAAAGCCCTGCTTTTCTATGCAGAAATAGTACGCTCTACTACTAAGGATTCTTCCATCTATGACTGTACTATACATACCACCTTGTGTAGTTTTCTGCTTACAACTGCTAGTTGTACGCCTTATGTCTAGGGGCGTTTATTGCTTGTTGTCACTACAATATGTCAGGATCGTCTTGTTGTGTTCGTCTTGCGTGCGCCTTGTTCTTGGTCGGGTTACTAGTTTCTGCATGAGCAGTCGGCCAGGAGCCTGTCTAATCTTCCTTCGAGAAGACATAAGACTAAACGCCCTGCTTTCCTGTGCAGAAATAGTAACCCTAACACCTTGGATTCTTCCCTTTGTGTCCTTACTGTGCACCCCCAGTATGTCTTAATGCTGTGTTGTGTGCCATATGCCTGTGATCGTATATTGTTGTAGTTACTCATTGTGTGCCTTCAGTTTGCCTTGTCGTGGTTGCGTCTTGTTGGTTGTCGAGTGGCGTCGTACAGTTAAGTGTGTTGTTACTTCTACACGCGCGCACACACCTTAAAGAAAAAAAATAAAAAATTTCACCTGTTACTAGAATGGTTGTCGTAACAAGGAGGACGTTACATATGGTGTCAGATCCAGGTTCGACCTGCGACTTGGGATTCGCTATGGCTTCCGTTGACATGATTATGTTTGATTATTCTATTGTTGATCGAGTTGATTGTGTGTGTGCAGTTAATTATGGTTAGAGGACACTGTGGAGGCAGACGACGGGGTGTTAGGGGAGGAGGCGTGACGCCTCTAGCAGCATCCACGCCTGAGGGGTCTAACCATCAGGGAGGCGAGCAGGTCCTTGGACAGGAGCAGATCGCAGTTGCCGATGTTGTGGGGATGATGAGATCTTTCCAACGCATGTCCGAGGTGCTGATAAACAGATTGGACAGAGATGAGGCCAGGGCGCCGACACCTGCTGAGGTTCCGTCGCGTGCACCAGCTGTTACAGGTAGCATTCACCGTGAACTCGAGAAGGTAAAATTTCCTGAGTTCTTTGGTGCCCCAGACGACACAGCCACCGAGGCATGGTTGGAGAATATGGCGATGTGCTTCGCACTTAGCGATTATACCTCCAACATGAAGGTCCGCATGGCGGTATTTCAACTACAGGGGAGCGCTCTTCTATGGTGGAAGACACTCCTATCGCAGCTAAACATGGCCGTTGAGGACGTGTCATGGGAACTGTTCAAGGAACGGTTCCGAGAGAGGTATCTTTCTGAGGAATTCATTGAGCATCAGCTCAATGAGTTCAACTCCTTACGACAGGGAGGTCGTACAGTGCCCGAGTATGAGGTACGTTTTATGGAGCTGCTCCGGTATGCTCCGTACCTAAACGCTGAGAGGCTCAAGGTCAACAGGTTCGTGTTTGTCCTTAACGACAGCCTGCGTGCGAAGGTTAGGATCTTGATGCCTCAAACCTTGCACGACGCTGTCCAAAAGGCCCTCATAGCAGAGGAGGAGCTTATCAGTGGGGGTCAGACCAGGACTCTAGCAAGACCTGCAGGGCAGGGTTCATCTAGTATGCCACAGCAACAGACACCAGCGAGACACACGCCGGGGTATCGTGGCCTCCAGAGGGGATCCACTTTTACTATACCACAATGACCGCCGCCTCAGCAGCGGACACCTTACCGAGGACCACAGCAGCAGCAGCAGTGTCACCCACAACAGCAGCAGTTTAGGCCTGTTCAGTAGAACAGACCAGGTTTCCAAGCCAGTGGGCCCTCATCTTCTACTTCGGGTACTAGGACTACTGGGCCGAAGAAGGGGTGTTGGACATGTGGGGAGCCACACTACCATCGCGATTGTCCTGTGGAGAGGACCAGGGCGTCCGGATCAGCCGGACCCGCTACAGTGGGAGATATGGGCAAGGCCCATCGGATTCACGTAGTGGTGAATAACTGCCAGGCAGAGCACCAATCGACTGTGCTCAAGACGACAGGTACTGTCGCTGACCGGACCCTTAGTATTTTGATAGACCCAGGTGCTACTGAGAGTTTTATTTCTGGTGCAGTGCCAAAAAGGATTAAGGTAAAGGTAGTCGAACAGGACGAGTTTAACTTCGTGGAGATGTCTTCGGGAGCCAAACAGAAGGTCAGAGGAAAGGTTATGGGTTGTGCCCTTAACCTGGGAGATTTTGTCACGAGGGTCAACTTGTACATCATGATCTTAGGATCTTATGACTTCGTGATCGGTATGGATTGGTTGGAAACGCATGAGGCGATACTCAACTGTAAGACGAAGAGGTTGAGCTTGGTCGATGATGAAGGACATAGATGGGTGATTGTAGGATGGAACCAAGGAGTATCCCTGAGGTTCGTCTCTTCCTTACAGTTATGGAAGAGTATGCGCAAGGGGTGCAAGCTTTATGCGATCCTTGCGCTAAACGAAAAGGGAGTGGCAGAAGGTCTAGAACACCTTCTGGTGGTGAAGGAGTTTGTGGATGTATTTCCATAGGAGTTGCCTGGGATGCTGCCAGAAAGAGAATTGGAGTTTACCATAGACCTGAAACCGGGGACTGAACCGATAGCGAGAACGCCTTATCGGATGTCGAACCTGGAGTTGCAAGAGCTGAAAATGCAACTGAAGGAGTTGTTAGACCTGGGACTGATACACCCCAGTGTGTCACCGTGGGGTGCACCAATTATTTTCATTCGGAAGAAGGACGGATCGTGGAGGCTTTGCATTGACTACCGTCAACTGAACAAGGCTACGATAAAAAATCAGTATCCCTTACCAAGAATTGATGATCTGTTTGATCAAATGAAGGGTGCGATGGTGTTCTCCAAGATCGATTTGCGATCAGGGTATCACCAATTACGGATCAAGGAGGATGATGTCCCTAAGACTGCTTTTAAGACAAGATTTTGACATTATGAGTTTACTATTTTACCTTTTGTACTGACAAACGCCCCAGGGGTATTCATGAGTTTGATGAACGGGGTGTTCCGCGAGTACTTGGACAAGTTCGTCCAAGTATTCATTGATGATATTTTGATCTACTCTCAGACGACGGAGGAGCATGACGAACACTTGCGCTTGGTACTACAGTGTTTGCGAGAGCACAAATTATATGGGAAGCTGTCCAAATGCTCTTTTTATCAATCGATGATTCACTACTTAGGGCATGTCATCTCCGGCAAAGGTATTGCCGTGGATCCAGCCAAGGTTGAGGCTATTATGGAGTGGCCTGCGCCGACTAATGTCACAGAAGTGCGTAGCTTTATGGGTTTAGCCAGATACTATCGACGGTTTGTTGGGGGATTTTCGAAGATAGCAAGTCCGATCACAGAATTGCAAAAGAAAAACAAGAAGTTTGTTTGGACTGAGAAATGCGCGGAAGCATTTCGAAGGCTTAATGAGTTGTTGACGACAGTGCCGATACTAAAAGTCCCTGACATGGACGGAGACTTCTTGGTATGCACTGACGCATCCAAGGAAGGTTTAGGCAGAGTCTTGATGCAAGACGAACGAGTAATTGCTTACATTTCGAGAAAACTAAGAAGGCATGAGGAAAACTACGCGACGCACGATTTGGAGTTATTAGCCATCGTATATGCCTTGAAGGTTTGGAGACACTACCTTGTTGGACGAAAATTTGAATTAAGGACTGATCATTGTGGATTACAACACATTTTTATGCAAAGCGACCTGAACGCGTGACAACGGTGTTGGTCGGAATTGCTTAGCGAGTACGACTTTGAGATTTCTTACATAAAGGGAACAGTGTACTGAGTGGCAGATGCTTTGAGTCGGAGACCACAGATCTTTTCAGTGTTTCCTCTTCAGACGAATCTACGTGAGAAGATTCTCACTTTACAGCGAGACAATGACTGGTACAAAGAAGTCGAGGATTTTATCGGACAAAACACAATGATGGTACCACGATATGAGGGATATTCATTTGATAGCGATGGTTTATTGAGGTTTAGAGGTCGGATTTACATACCGCCAAACGACGAGTTGAGGATGTTGATATTGAGCGAGGCTCATAGAGCAGTTTACATGGCTCACTTCGGAGTCACGAAGATGAGGGTAGACCTTAAACCCTTGTTCTTTTGGAAAGGAATGAAGGCCGACATAGTCAACTTTGTGGCTAGATGTCTACAGTGTTAGCAGGTAAAGGCTGAACATAGACACCCGGTAGGATTACTTCAACCACATGCCATTCCGGAATCAAAATGGGAAGTCATTTCGATGGATTTTATTGTTGTATTGCCACTGAAGGCAAGGAGACACGACTCGATTTTTGTAGTAGTAGACACTCTGACAAAGAGTGCTCACTTTATTCCGGTGTGTACGATGTATCAGGCACCTGACATAGCGAGAGTTTTCATCAGTGAGATTGTGAGGCTGCATGGCGTGCCTAAAAATATTATATCCGATCGAGGATCGGTGTTTACCGGACGATTTTGGACGAGTTTCCAAGAGGCCTTGGGAACTCAACTTAACTTTAGTACTGCGTATCACCCAGAGACTGACGGACAGACAGAACGTACAAACCAAACCTTGGAAGACATGTTGCACATGTACGTGATGGACCAACAAAAGCGTTAGGAGGAATTCTTGCCTCTCGTAGAGTTCGCTTACAACAATAGTTACCAGAGCACCATTAAGATGGTGCCTTTTGAGTTTCTTTATGGGCGACCTTGTCGGACGCCCTTGAGTTGGGATCGGCTTGAGGATAGGGTCCTGGTGGGACCATAAGCGATCCAAGAAATGGAAGAGAAAATGCAAACCATTAGACAAAGGATAAAAGAAGCGCAGGATCGACAGAAGAGTTATGTTGATGCGCACCGAGTCGACCGTAGTTACGAGGTCGGCGATCGAGTTTTCTTGTGGGTTAAACCGCATAAGAGTTTGATCAAGTTTGGAAAGGGAGCTAAAATCTCTCTTAGGTTCGTGGGACCTTTCAAGATTGTGGAGAGAAAGGGGCCCGTGGCCTATCAACTAGCCTTGCTGATTCTTTGAGGCGTATGCACGATGTTTTTCATGTATCTGTTTTGAGACATTATGTTAGTGATCCTACGCACGTGATTGACATGAGTTCCTTACAGGTATCAGACGAGGGAGCGCTCACGGCTGAGCCGGTCTGCATATTAGATCATCGCCTTCGCCAGTTACGACGTCGAACGGTAGATCAGATCAAGGTCCAGTGGGACAGTTATAGTCCGCACTCGGCGACCTGGGAGTACGCATATGATATGCGCCAACAGTTTCCATTTTTGTTTGATAGATAAACTTATGATACAGTGGTACTTATGATATTGTGGAACTTTTATTTCGGCACTTATACTGAGAAACTTCGGGACGAAGTTTAGACCAAGAGGGGGTGTATGTAACATCCCTCTCTGGCGCATTTACAAAGCTTATTCTTTGAGGACACTTGCTTGCAAGTGATCTCGATTTTTATGATGATAAAACGTTTTCCTTCATTATGATGCGTTAAATTAGATGACAGGATGTTTTTACTACTTTGATGTAGACAGGTGCTGCTGACTCCATTTCATTGAGTGTGCAGGGTTTCAGACCTTGAGGATGCATAGGCATCGGTGGAACTCGCTTGGACTCGGGATTGAGTCAGGGAGTGGGCTATTTGGGTTGTTTCATTTACGGTGATATTGCTTTGTTTTGATGATATGTTATTGATTTTATTATATGTTGTTGACATGATCTGACATGATGGTTGATGATGCAGGCTGACGATAGCTTGCCGAACAGACTCACATATGGAGTAAAGGGGTCACACATGATTTCCAGAGAGGTTAAGGGAGAGGTGTGGACAACAGCCCTGCCACAACCTACTAGCACTCCCGCCGTGGCTCGAACTCTAGGTTAACGATTACCTAGTTCGAGAGGATCCACGATGCCGTGAGGGCAGACTGCGACAGGCGATCACGATGATTCTAAGGGGTGCGCAATAAGGCGGGGGCCTTATTCCTTAGAGCCCTTAGTCTCCCACAAGTTCACCTAGCGGACTGTTGACTCCAGGGGTTATATATGTCTACCAATCCGTCAAGTCAATGAGTGGCACCCTTGGAGCACGTGGTGCATCCTGAAGGGCACGTCGTGCAAAGAAATACAAGTCAGCGAGTGGCACGCTTGGAGCATGTGGTGCATCCTGAAGGGCACGTCGCGCAACGGAAGCAAACGAGGCGAGTGGCACCCTTGGAGCACGTAGTGTGTCCTGAAGGGCACGTCGCATGGATGATGATGATGAGACAACCTAGATGACCGTAAGACCTTAACGCCTGATAAAATTCTTAAAATGACTCCCCTAATGAATTGTCGCCTAGTTCAATCTAAACCTAAATTTAAAACATCTCAAAGATAAAATTCTGATAAGCCCTAAGAAAAGATCCTACAAAATTAAACATAAGGGCATAAACTAAAACCCTCCTATGTGTTAGTTAAAGTCTTCTTAAACTAAGGGGGGGTAACATAATGAGGGGGATAAGTTAATTGAAACCCAGGGTTTTTAAATTTTAAAGAAGAATTAAAATTATTAAAGAGTGGGAGTATAAAAATTTAGGATTTTAAAAATATATTGAAAAGACTATTAAGCGCATTTATCATTTTGGGTTTAACAAAAAAAAAATAT
>ML779250.1:450819-473340 GCA_009831015.1 Picea engelmannii | reverse complement strand
TTTTTATGCCATGAATCTGCAAGAAACAAGTATTTTTTATGTTACTCTATACTCTGGAATCCCCTTAGCAAAGTTCAAAACCCTCATAAAAAATTTCTATGCATCAACCATGTATATTATATATGGTCACTATGTAATGATGTATGCACATCACTGTTTTAGGTTATAGTTGATGTCTAAACAACATCAATGCTAGAAAACAAGAAAATTTTCTTCTAAAATCCAGCGAGGTCAAACCATCCATGAATTTCATTTGACACGATCTTCTTCAAACCATGCAGAGGAAAACATTTTCTATCAGTGATACAAGCCTGCCATTTATTTTCTCAACCTGATGCCAAGATTTGTTCTCTTCCATGATTATGCCAGGTTACCTTAAACAGTCAAGCATGAAAAACATGAGGGGCACCAATAGATGACCCACCTATCAACATGATAGGTGTATCATCTATTGGTGCCGCTCATGTTTTGCATGCTTCACTATTTAAGGTCATTAGCTACTATTGTGACTTGTACCTTTCTCTTTGTTACTTTTCTAGCCATGACTGCAATTTTTCTTACCATGGAGTTTTCTACTTTGACATTTTTCTCTTTGTTTATCTTCCTCTTTCTGGTAAAAGATGAAAACTTTGATTGCTTAGATGTATAATAAAGAGCTATGATGTGTTACAAGCAACATGCTGTATTTTCTATGACTTGCAAGGTGCATGGGCACCATCCCTGAACATTGCAATAGTCTTGGCAAGTATTGGTTTTCTTCCTTTTGGGCCAAATCTAGATCTTGCCCAAGATTGACATTTTTAGGAAAGATGTAGTTTCTCTTGAGATTGGAGCCAAAGATGAAATGCTAGTTCACATTTCCTATGTAGAGAGAGATATTCTCTGTGGTCATTCTTTGGTTGCATGATTTATAATTCTTGGTATACTTTTTATTATTTAGAAATGAAATATATGAATTTTCTAAAAACATAAAGGTAAGAAAATAGTCTTTTAATCCCTTAAATATAGGTTATTAATTGAAAAATGGATGCATTTACTTTAATGACAATACCTCCTTGTATTTTTAGTCTACCCTCAACTATCAATAACATAATATTGCATGGTGGGAGGGTTTTATTGGTCTACCATTCTCACTATGGACCTTAAAGGTACTCTCCTACAACCACGACTATATCTAGTGAAGGCATAAAGGTTGTATCTCTCTTAAGCCAGAAGTTGGGCAAGGTATAATAGGCTTTATGATGTTTAACATTCTAACACCTATTTGGTTCATGAAATTCTATCTTGGCTTGGAGAGAGAGCCAAGTTGATTTCTAATTACTATGCCATCTTATAGAATGATTACCAAGTTCATCTTGAACATCAACAATGTTGAAGTCACCATAAAAATTTCATGAAATAGAAGCAAGCACTTAGGCCAACGCCAAGTTAATATTTCACTACTAACATTTGGGAATAAATTTTGGGCAACTGTAAACTTCATTATCAAAACTTAAAATTGTCCAACTCATTATATTGACTAGAAAAATTGTCTAACTCATTGTCCAATTATAAAACCATATATTCAATAACCTAGCTCATTGAATGTAGGGTTTTATAATTCAATGAAAGATTCGCTATGATTTTACAAGATTTTACAATTTAGTGAAAGATTCGCCAAGATTTTACAAGATTATATAATTGACTAAAAGATTTGCCAAAAAATTATATATACATATTATATTATTGATAAAATAGCCTTCATTTTTTCCTATGTATCATGGAGATTCTCCCATTTATTATACATATAAATTTTGGGGGGGTTCTTAAAATCACCCCTGCCTTCACATCTTTAAAATAATTGGCCTTTAAAACACCTTCCATCTTACTAGCAATACAATACTATCCTATATGTATTTATTTGATGTTTAGGACCTTTAGTCCTACACTCAATGTTAAACCCAGACCCCTATGCATAGCGTAGAAGATCGGACCATTACCCACAATATGAATTAAATTACCTTCATAATTGATACAATTTAAGAATTCAGGGTCACAACTTGTAACCATAAGAGAAAGAAATAAAAGGATTAAAATGATGGTAATCATGCATTATTTCAATTGGTCGAACCAAGGTCTTGTAAGCACAGGTTGGTAATTAACTCTCGCTCACTCTAACATAACTGGCTCCTTTAGAAAACTAAACTTACTGATAACTAACTCTAAAGATCACCTTAACTGGACGATGAACTAGGTGTGATAATCGAGTTTACAATGCCTTAAAGGAATCTTCCTCTCTCTCATTAACTCGATATGAAGTCGAAGGGTTTTCTATCAGTCGGGAATTAAATAAGCTTTATCCAGTACATTAATGGAGACCTTGTGAGATGAAATCTTGAGACCACCACTAATCCCTGTATCCAATAGGATTTTTCCACCTTTGATCCTTCACATGGTCGGATAGGGTATTCGTTATTCCACTATAACTTTGTGTGGTAAAGGTTATAGGTCTATTGTGAGTCTCTCTCTCGGTGCTTTAGAATTTTCACTCTGCGTTTCTCCTCGACGAGGGTAGTCGGTGCTCCGAAGGTTCCAATCTGCTAAAAATACAGAAACTACCTGACCTTCCTGGTAATTTTGCGACACTCTCAAGCTATTTGGAATGAGTGGGAGGGTTTCGGTCATCTCTGTAATTGTTATTCCTTACAAATTTCTAGGAGCAAATTTCCCTTAGTAGTTTTGACTCTGTGAAATATTTCTTCAGTCGTGGATGAATTCGTAAGTTTCAGTGATAAGGGTTTGTGTCTTTAGCTACCCATGGAGTAACCATTTCACCCTAAGAAACAACTTAATTGTGGAGATTTTCTACACAGGTGGTCTGTCCAAGATTCTCTAGCCAAACCCATACTTTTCATAAGATTTTAGTCGGGACTATGCCTCGACTCTCATTGCTACTCTTTGGCTGGACTTCCCTTATTATGATTTCTATAGGAGATCTTTAGTCTATCTTCCTCCCTTGTATTCCTCTTCAGTTTAGTATTAATTTTGTGAGTATCGACCCCTTTTCTTACTGCGTAGACCAGGGATACTTGGGATTTTAAGTCGTGAAGTTCTGACCACCTTCCTGTAACCATGATGAGGGAGTTTCTTATTAATGTACATAGTTTGGGATTCAACTTAGAATTCCTCCGTTTACCCTAAACATACCCATCCATGTATTGGTACGAGTTCTAAGTTTCTATAGTAAGGTATTGTCCAGGACTTCATAACTCTTAAATGATTTTTGTTTATTCTCTGTTCGAGACATTTATATAGAATTCCATACTCTCATGTTGTTTTTGTTTATGATCTATTCGGGCAATGTCCATAACTTTCATATCTTTCATGTTACTTTCGTTTATTCTCTGTTCAGAGAAATGTACAGAACTTTCATAACTTTCATGTTACTTTTCTTTATTCATTGTTCTGAACATTGTCCATAACTTCATAACCCTTAAGTTAATTTCGTTTTTTCATTGTACAAAACATTGTCCAGAACTTCATAATTCTTATATTATTTCATTTATTCTCTGTTCAGATTCCGAGGGTTATTTCATTATGTACTAGTTTTACCTTTGGTTATGAATCCGAGAATTCTGTATTATTAAGGTTGTGAAAACACAATTCTTGTGGTGACATTCGTGATTGTTTTTGTATAAATGTTATGAAGCTTGTGCGTTCATGAATCAAACTCTTGGTTGAAACAATAGTTTAGTTTATTTTAATACTATCATTCATGTTTAAAGAATTTTTTACTGATATATAATGATCAGACCCCTATTTGTTGTGAGGGTACCCATCAGAACAACCTCGGTCCCCTTCACCCCTATTGGTCGATGGATGACTTCAACAATGGAAAGGTTAGGATGATAGACCTCTAATCACATATAAGTTTCATTTGTGTACTTATCTAAGTTGATCCCTTTAAAATCATTTACCCTAATAATTACTCTACGTTTTGGTATTGAATTGTTATTCACTTTAATCTGTTACAAATTAGCCTTCCTTGATTTTCTTGTAGGTCTGTGCGAGGTTTGAAGTCCCAGGATTTCAAGGACAACGTTGGTGAAAAAGGTATTTGGGTTCCTTATCACCGTGTCTTCTTGAACAATTCCCATCCAAGGTTTGTCGAAAGGAAATATCTTATCCTAGAATACAATCGTCATGGAATTTTACACAAGACCCTGTAATAGCGGGTTGTTTGTGTATTCAAAACGTGTTTTGTAGAGTTGAAGTCTTCCTTCCTTTGACTATCGATTCGACTCTGAGACATGTTCATAACTATTTAAAATTACCAATTCCTCTTTTCTGTAATAAGGAAATGGAAGTAGGGCTATGGCTACTTGTTTTCAATATATTACTTGGGACTTTATTTTGACAGTATATGAATTCATTACAGAAATTCTATTGATGCTTCTTTTGTTCTACTGTGTTCTTTATCCGAATCGGACAATCTTTAATTAACCCCTATGGTCGTGTATCTTCAATCTAAAGCCATGTGTATATGTATTTACAATTGT
The DNA here is from genome assembly GCA_009831015.1 of Picea engelmannii. NCBI lineage: Eukaryota > Viridiplantae > Streptophyta > Pinopsida > Pinales > Pinaceae > Picea > Picea engelmannii. The sequence continues at coordinate 468,802 of ML779250.1, read as the reverse complement.
GTTTTTTCGATATTTATGTTGTTTAAGTTCACTGAGTTCTTCTGTTTCCTACGCTACTCAAATTAGAAAAGAACTTTTATCTGTACATGTTTTGAACTGGACGAGCTTAACATAAAAGGGAAGGATATATATATATATATATACGATATTATTCATATCATACCTAGATAATATAACAAGTCTTATTTTGACAGGAATACGCTTAGATATTTGAGTGGTATGGCTCTGTGAAATTCCTTATAGTAATAAGCATATGCATATGCACTTTTAATTCTTAAGTACCTTTCAACATTTCTCCTTGGCAATTTATGTACTAAACGATTTCTTCGATTGATTTCTTGTACATATATAAACACAGGATCTATATTGTTCGAAGTAGAATCAGACTGATTTTGTTTAAACTATAAGCATTCAAGTGTCTTTACATAATTCTGATTCTATTCATAATTAATATGCACAGGCAGTTTATTCGATGCATGAAATGAAATTTGCAGGGATTTATCCTACAGTTGTTTCCATCCATTCATATTTTAACCCACAAAAATAATTCATACATAATTTCTCTAGATATACTCTTTCAGTCATTTAAATCAAAATGACTTTTATTTAGAAAGTAAATCAACATAAATAATTTACCCAGCATTGTATAGATGTATTCTATCAGCCATTTAAAGCAAGAGACATATAACCATAAAAAGAGTAGATGAACATATCTAAGCGAGTTTTTCGAAACAACAAATGGAACAACCACATTCCTCCCAACCTTAGAACGAAACAACCAATGTTACTTTCTCTGTTCACCCCCTAGGCTGATCATGAATCCATGAGGGCGAACTACAAAAATCCTGCTCAACAATTGTCCTTCAGTTTAAACAACTTCTCCTTGCCTCACACTCGGAAAGTAGTGTTCATAATAACAAGAGATAATTATTTTCCCCATGATACTAGGCAACATCCTGCCTCCTCTCATATGCTATATATCAAAATCCATTTATGCCTAGGTATTTTTCTGCCTTGGGAATTTTGCATCTTTCCAAATCCCTGATTTTCAACTTGTCACATTCAACCCTGAGGTAGTTACAACATGTTCCCCCCTCATGGAGTCATGGTCAACCAAATTTATCCTGGCTATTCCATTTGTCCATCAACAATAAATATAAAATATTGTGTTTCATACAAGTGTCATAATCAAATAGTTAGTTGGGTCGAATCATATCTCTTCCCAACAGTCATAATCATTAATTACAATTAACTAAATTCGAAAGTCAGAATTTCCATAAATGGAAATAATTTTCCAATTTCAAATTTACAAAAAATGGAAATAATTTCCAAAGCAATTTCAGATTTAAAAATAATTTATTTTTGGGGATGTTACATCCTTTCCCCCTTCAATAAAACACTTTCCTCAATGTTTCATTGCTTTCTCGGAACAGGATTGGATGATATTTCTACAAATCTCCCTCCAAATCCCAAGTGGGCTCTTCAAGACTAAAGTGCTTCCATTGCGCTTTTACCTGGGTGACGACTCTGTTCCGTAGTGCTATTTCTCTCTTGTCTAGACTGTGTAGGGGTTCCTCTTGGAACTCGCCTTCTAGTTCCAGCTGCACCAAGTTCCAATCAATCATATGAATAGGGTCATGAACATAATTCTTTAACGAAGAAACATGAAATACATTATGAATTTTTAGATTGGCAGGAAGTGCAAGTTGGTATGCTACAGGTCCAATTCGAGCTAATATCTAGAAAGGGCCACAAAACATGGGTGCCAACTTGGCACAGTTCCCTAGATTTAGTGAAAATTTTTGGGCTTTGACTTTTAAATAGATGTGATCTCTCACTTGAAATTCCAGGTGTCTTCTTTTCAGGTCCGCGTAACTTTTCTCTCTGTCTTAAGCCTCTTTTAAATTCTGTTGAACCTTTCTTACCATAGTCTCCATTTCGTGGAGAATTTCTGGTCCTACCATGAGTTTGTCAACTGGGTTATCCCAACTAATCGGAGTTGTACACTTTCTGCCATATAGTACCTCAAAGGGGCTCATCTTAGTCGATGTTTGGTAACTATTGTTGTATGGAAATTCCACCAAGTGTAGCTAGCCTTCCCAATTGATTGGTTTTGTTCTTACGTACATGTGTAGCATATCTTATATGATTTTGTCTTTTCGTTCCATCTGCCCATCTGTTTGTGGATGATAAATTGTGGTGAAATTCAAGTTAGTATTTAACCCTGCAAACAATTCTTTCCAGAAATCAGATGTAAATTTTACGTCTCTATCGGAAATCACCATTTTAGCGATGTTAATAGCTTTAAAAGTAGACTTTACAGGAATAAAGTGTGTAGACTTTCTAAGATTATCGATTACCACCATAATTGAATCATTTTGTTTTTGAGTTCTAGGAAAATCCGTAATAAAGTTTAGTGATATAGTCTCCCATTTCCATTCTAGCATAGGTGAGGGCTGCAACAGGACGGTTGGATGTTGTTGTTCGGATTTTACTTGCTGAAAATCTTGACACTTAGCTAAGTATTCTATTGTTTTTCCCTTCAAATTAGGCCAATAAAATAACTTCCCTAGTCATGTTATCGTTTTCTGGTATCCCGGATGACCAAAATATGGTTTCTTCTGTACTTTGTCCAAAACTGTTAACTTTAATTATGTCGAATATGGTATGTATATTCTACTTTTAAATCGTAATAGACCATTTCTGGCCAAACTCAGATCTGTTTTGTTTGAATTTTCTTTATTGTTTTGTAATTCTGCCATTGTTTTACTGTAATGTTCATAGTAATTACCTGCAACCTTTATCCTCTTCTCAAGATATGTTTTTTCCCTACTAATGTTTATTTCAAACAACCCATGAACTCTCCTGCTTAAGGCATCAGCCACCTTGTTTTCCTTACCCTTTATGTGTCTTACCTAAAATTCAAATTCTCTCAAGAAGGCTAGCCATCTTGGTTGCCTTGCACTAAGGTCTGGTTGACTCAACAAAAAATTCACACCATTGTTATCCGTCAATAACAAAAAATTTCTACCCATTATGTAGTGCTGCCACATATTTAAGGCGTGTATTACAGTTGCCAACTCTAAGATATGAGTGATGTAGTTTTGTTCATGCTCCTTTAGTTTTCAAGACTCATAACAAATCACGTGCCCTTCTTGAGTTAGGACACCACATAACCCTTCTTTACTCGCATCCACATAGACTGTGAAGTCTTTGTCCAGATCTACTACCTTTAAGATGGGCATGGTCGTTAATAATTCCTTTAACATATTAAAAATGTCCTGACATTTTTGTGACCAGTTAAACTTAGTTCCGAGGTATGCAATCTTGGAAAACCCCTCTATAAATCTGTGGTAATATTCGGTGATTCCCATGAATGACCAGATGTCCACTACATCCTTCAAAATCGACCATTCCATGATGGATCTTATTTTCTCAGGATCGTCTGCAATACCTTCCTCCGATATTACATGTCCTAGGTACTGTATTTTCTTTTGATAAAGTCACATTTATCGAATTTGGCATACAGTTTGTGTTTTATCAAAGTTTGCACAACTATCATTAGGTGTTCTTCGTGTTCTTATTTTGTTTTAGAATACACTAGGATATCGTCAATAAATACTAAGAAAAACTTGTCCAAGTACTGACTGAAAATACTGTTCATTAAGCACATAAATGTGGTTGGCGCATTAGTGAGTCCAAATGATATAACAACAAATTCATAATGTTTGTATCTCATTCTGAATGTTGTTTTACATATGTCCTCATCTTTTATTCTAGCCTAGTGATAACCAAATCTTAAATCCAATTTCGAAAAAATATTTGCCCCACCTACTTGATCGAACAGATCATTAATTCTAGGTAAGGGGTACTTATTTTAATAGTCATTTTGTTTAGTTGTATGTAATCGATGCATAATCCCAGATTTCTTTATTTCTTTTTAACAAAGAGGACTGGTGCTCCCCATGGTGAAACACTCGGTCTGATATATTATTTTTCCAATAATTCATTCAGTTGAATTTTTAATTTTGTTAATTCTAGTAAACTCATTTGGTAGGGTGCTTTAGATTTAGGGGTTGAACCAGGTAGTAGGTCAATAGAAAAGTCTATCTCTCTCCTTGGGGGTAGTTAAGGTATCTCATCAACAAACACATCTATGAAATCATGCAAGATGAAAAAATCCTCTAAGCTAGGTTTATTTTATTTTTTCCAACAGATTTGTCATTTGGATGGCATAAATCTAACAACCCTTTCTTATGCATTTCTTAAATTGCATTGTTGAAATCTGCGTAACTAAGATTGGTTTTTGTATACCTTGAACTGTCCTAACAATGTTGTTTTTGTCTTTATACTTGAGTGATTTTTCATAACAATCTAACACTGCTTTATGCCTTTATAACCAATCCATTCTGATAATTATGTCATAAGACCCTAACGGTAAAATTTTCATATTTGTCTTTGTGTTTTGACCACCTAAAATTAATTCACAATTATAAATAAAATCATATACTTTTCTTTTTGTCCCTGTTGCTAGTTGTACTAGCCAATATTTTTCGTGTCTTGTTTTCTTAAGTTTATTTGAATCCACTACACCAAGAGCGATGTAACTCAACGTAGATCCTGGATCGATTAAAACATAAATACGAGTATTGTTAATCTTACCTTCAATTTCGACAACAGTGGATTGGTGGTCAGCTTGTTGGCCATCCACGACTGCATTGATCAGATGTAAGCTTATTCCCACATCTACCACTATAGAGGCTTCTTGTAGGTTGTGAACCATATTTCTGGCCACTGAAGTCAAATTTGGACAGTTCCTCCATAGGTGAGGTTCCCCACATTCCCAACATTTTAATGGTTCACAAGGGTTGTCCCCAAACTTCTTTGTTCCTAGATTTACTAGTTTACCACCTCCTTGGGTGTTATGATTGTTGGAGTGAAAAATTTTCCTTGGAAAATGTTTTGCTGCATTCTGAAAAGGAGTTGGATGATATCCCTTCTTCCGCAGTTTCATTCGGTCTTATTTCTTGTCTTTCCAAGCCTTGGGAAATTTTGACCATTGTTCGTATTGGTCATAACACATTCGAGCTTTCCTGAAAACTCCAATCAAGGACTTGGGATTATCAAATTCGATTATGTCCTTATAGGACTATTGTAAACAACTTAGGAACCACTGGATTTTCATTTTTTCCTCCCAGATATAAGGCACGAACCTTAGTAATTCCAAGAATTTGTTTATCAGATCATCAATATCCATTTGACCGAGTAGTAACTCATAAAACTCTTTGGTTTTTATTTCATAGTAACTTTAAGATAGGTAGTGTTTCTTAAAGTGTTTCTTAAAATATGACTATTTCATTTGTGTTTCCTTTAGGGCTTTGGCCAACTTTAGGTCCTACGACAATATGCTAGATTTTCCTTTCTGATTATAGATGGCCATTCTGACCTTCATATTGTTGGAATAGTTGTATATATGAAAATACTTCTTTATGTCTAATAACCATGTTTCGGCTTCCTCCCCTATTCTAGATTCCCCGTCAAAGGTAGATGGTTAGATTTTCTTAAACTCTCCCTCAAGGTGGTCTACCTATTTCCTTTTTCTTCATGTTTTTGTTTTATTTTCAACTGAAGGTGTACCTTCAGACGAGCTATCCCCTTTTTCTGCTTCAGGGCCATAATTCTTGGAGGCCCTTTTACTGACCTCTTCTTCCTGATTATCGTCCTTTGGTCTCTTCTTTGTCACTATACTTTGTAGCAGGATTTCATTTATTTCCTGTTGTTCTTGTTGTGCCTTTTTCAGTTTCTCATTGTCTTCTTTAAAAACCTGCAGCTCCACAATGAGATTTCTCATAGTTTCCAGAACCTCGATAGGTGAGTTTTTGTCATTGTTCTACCTCGGATCTTTAGGAGGCCTTTTTTTAGGTTTCCTCTTGAGTCTAATCTCTGCTTCATCTTGTGCTGCCATGATCAGAACCAAAAAAAAAGTTTTCTATTTGTAACAATAATGGTTTTTGTTAGTTTTACATGAACATAAAAAATATGTGCTAAGAAAATGGTTTGGCCCTATTTAAGGGCCAAGTGTTGTAACCTTTGCTCTGATACCATATGTAATGTACCCCAAATTACCCATAATTTTTTTTTTCTTCGAGAAACATTAAATCTCCTTTTCTTTGAACAATTCACTCTAGAAGGTTTATAGTTAACGTAGGTGGTTTACTATTTTCATTATTAACTTCAATTTATCTATTAAGGAAATCCTTCACATATTTAAAATAATTGGCCTTTAAAACACCTTCCATATTACAAGCAATACAATACTATCCTATATGTATTTATTTCATGTTTAGGACCTTTAGTCCTATACTCAATTTTAAATCTTGACCCCCATGCATAGCACACAATATCGGGCCCTTACCCACAATAGAAATTACTTATCTTCGCAATTAATACAATTTAAGAATTCATGCTCGCAACTTGTAAACATAAGAGAAAGAAATAAAAGGGTTAAAATGATGGTAATATGCATTATTTCAACTGGTCAAACCAAGGTCTTCCAAGCACTAGTTGGTAACTAAATCCTTCTCACTCTAACATAAATGACTCCTTCAGAAAAATAAACTTACCGATAACAAACTATAAAGCTCGCCTTAACTGAACGATGAACTAGGTGTGATAATCCAGTGTACAGTTCCTTAAAGGAATCGTCCTCTATCACATTAAATCGATATGAAGTCGGAGGGTTTTCTATCAGTCGAGAGTTAAATATCCTTTGTCTAGTCCATTAATGGAGACCCTACGAGATGAAATCATGAGGCCACCAATAATCCCCATATCCAATATGCTTTTTCCACCTTTACTCCGTCACATGGTCAAATAGGGTCTTCGTACTTCCACTATAACTCTGTGTGGTAAAGGTTACAAGTCTATTGTGAGTCTCTTGCCCGGTGCTTTAGAATTTTCACTCTGCGTTTCTCCTTGGTGAGGGTAGTCAACACTCTAGAGGTTCCTATCTGGTGAAAATGAAGAAACTACCCGACCTTCCTGGTAAGTTTGCGACACTCTCAAGCTATTTGGAATGAGTGGGAGGGTTTCAATCATCTATGGAATTGTTATTCCTTGCGGATTTCTAGGAGAAAATTTCCCTTAGTAGTTTTGACTCTGTGAAACATTTCTTCAGTCGTGGATGAATTCATAAGTTTTAGTAATAAGGGTTTGTATCCTTAGTTCCCGTGGAGTAACCATTTCACCCTAGGAAACCACATAATTTTGGATATTTTCTACACAGCCGGTCTGTCCAAGATTCTTTGGCCAGATCCGTATTTTTCATGGGATTTCCGTCGGGACTATGCCTCAACTCTCATTGCTACTCTTTGGATGGATTGATCTTATCATGCTTTCTATAGGAGAGCTTTAGTCTATCCTCCTCCCTTGTATTCCTATTCGGTTTAGTATTAAGTCTGTGAGTATCGACCCCTTCACTTACTATGTAGATCGAGGATACTCGGGCTTTTAAGTCATGCAATTGTGACACCTTGCTATAAATATGGTGAGGGAGTTTCTTATTAATGTACAGGTTTTGGGCTTTAACTTATAATTCCTTCGTTTACCCTAAACGTACACATCCGTGTATTGGTACCAGTTCTAAGTTTCTATAGTAAGTTATTGGCTAGGACTTCATAACTCTTAAATGATTTTCGTTTATTATGTGTTCAGGACATTTATACAAAATTCCATACTCTTATGTTGTTTTTGTTTATGATCTATTCGGGAAATGTCCATAAATTTCATAACTTTCATGTTACTTTCATTTATTCTCTCCTCAGAGCAATGTCCAGAACTTTCATAACTTTCATGTTAATTTTTTTTTTCATTGTTCGAAACATTGTCCAGAACTTCATAACCCTTAAGTTACTTTCGTTTATTCATTGTTCGAAACATTGTCCAGAACTTCATAATTATTATACTATTTCATTTATTCTCTCTTCAGATTTAGAGGGTTATTTCATTATGTACTCGGTTTACCTTTGGTCAGAAATCCAAGAATTTTGTATTATTAAGGTTTTGAAAACACAGTTCTCATGGTGACATTCGTGATTGTCTTCATATGAATGTTATGAATCTTGTGCGTTCTTGAATCAAAATCTTGGTTGGAACAACAATTTTCATTATTTTAATACTGCCATTCATGTTTAAAGAATTTGTTACCGAGATCTAATGATGGGACCCCTGTCTTCACCGAGGGTACCCATCATAGCAACCTTGGTCCCCTTCACCCCTATTGGTCGGAGTATGACTTCAACAGTGGCATGGTTAGGATGAAATACCTCTAATCGCAGATAATTTTTGTTTGTGTACTTATCTAAGTTGATCCCTTTAAAATAATTTACCCTAATAATTACTCTACATTTCATTATTGAATTGTTATTCACTTTAGTCTGTTACTAATTAACCTTCCTTGATTTTCTTGCAGGTCTGCGCGAGGTTCAAAGTTCTAGGATTTTGAGGACAAAGTTGGTGCAAAAGATATTTGAGTTCCTTATCACCAAGTCTTCTTGAACAATTCCCATCCAGGTTTTATCAAAATGAAATATCTTATTCTAGAATACAGTCATCGTGGCATTTTACACCAGACCCCGTAATAGTGGGTTGTTTGTGTATTCAAAACTTGTTGTGTAGAGTTGAAGAATTCCTTCCTTTGAGTATCGATTGGAATCTGAGATATGTTCATAACTATTTAAAATTACCAATTCCTCTTTTCTGTAATAAGGAAAGGGAAGTAGGACAATGGCTACTTGTTTTCATTGTATTACTCGGGACTTTATTTTGACAGTATATGAATTCGTTATAGAAATTCTATTGATGCTTCTTCTGGTCTACTGTGTTCTTTATCTGAATTAGACAGTCTTTAATTAACCCTTGTGGTCGTGTATCTGCAATGTACATCCATGTGTATATGTATTTAAACTTTTATTTTTTCGATATTTTTGTTATTTACATTCACTGAGTTCTTCCATTTCCTACGCTACTCAAATCATAAAAGAAATTTGTTATGTACATGTTTTGAACTGGACAAGCTTAACATAAAAGGAAAGGATATAAATACGATATTATTCTTACCATACATAGATAATATAGCAAGTCTTATTTTGACAGGAATACGGTTAGATATTCAAGTGTTATGGCTCTATGAAATTCCTTACAGTAATAAGCATATGCATCTGCACTTTTAATTCTTAAGTACCTTTCAACATTTCTCCTTGTCAATTTATGTAATAAACGATTTCTTCGATTGATTTCTTGTACATATATAAACACAAGATCTATACTATCCGAAGTAGAACCAGACTAGTTTTGTTTAAACTAGAAGCATTCCAGTGTGTTTACATAATTATGATTATATTCATAATTAATATGCATAGGAAGTTTATTCAACACATGAAATTAAATTTGCAGGGATTTATCCTAAGTTTTTTCCATCCATTCATAGTTTAACCCACAGAAATAATTCATACATAATTTCTCTAGATATACTCTTTCAGTCATTTAAATCAAAATGACTTTTGTTTAGAAAGTAAATCAACAAAAATAATTCACCCAACATTTTATAGATGTATTCTATCAACCATTTAAAGCAAGAGACATATAACCAGAAAAAGAGTAGATGAACATACATGAGCGAGTTTTTCAAAACAAAAAATGTAACAACCACGTTCCTCCCAACCTTACAATGGAACAACCAATGCTACTTGCTTCGTTCACCCCCTAGCCTGACCATGAATCCATGAGGGAGAACTATATAACTCCTCCTCAGCAATTTTCCTTCAGTTTCAAAACTTCTCCTTGCCTCACACTCAGAAAGTAGTGTTCATAAAAACAAGAGATAATTATTCTCCCCATCATACTAGGCAACGTCTTGCCTCCTCTCATATGCTATATATCAAAAGCCATTTCTTCCTAGGTCTTTTTCCCCCTTGGGAATTTTCTAAGATTTCCAAATCCCTGATTTTCAGGGGTTTCCAATGGACAAATTCTTGATTTTCTAGTTGTCACATTCAGCCCTAAGGAAGTTCCAACATGTTCCCCCCTCATGGAGTCATGGTTAGCTGATTTTAACCTAGATGTTCCATTTGTCCATTAACAATAAATATAAAATATTTTGTTTCATACAAGTGTCATAGTCAAATAGTTAGTTGGGTCAAATAAGATCTCTTCCCAATAGTCATAATCATTAATTACAATTAACTAAATTCGAAATTCATAATTTCCATAAATGGAAATAATTTTCCAATTTCGAATTTACCAAAAATGGAAATCATTTCCTAAGCAATTTAAGATTTAAAAATAATTTATTTTTGGGGATGTTACATCCTTTCCCCCTTCAATAAAACATTATCCTCAGTGTTTCCTCGCTTTCTTGGAACAATATTGGATGAGATTTCTGCAAATCGCCCTCCAACTCCCAAGTGGCCTCTTCAAGGCTAAAGTGATTACATTGCTCTTTTACCTAGACGACGACTATGTTATGTAGTGCTATTTCTCTCCTGTCCAAAATGCGCAGGGGATCCTCTTGGAACACACCTTCTGGATCCACCTGCACCAAGTTCCAATCGATCATATGAGTAGGGTCATGAACATAATTCTTTAACAAAGAAACATGAAATACATTATGAATTTTTAGATCGGCAGGAAGTGCAAGTTGGTATGCTACGAGTCTAATTAGAGCTAAGATCTTGAAAGGGCCACAAAACCTAGGTGTTAATTTGGCACAATTCCCTAGATTTAGTGAACTTTTTTGGGCTTTGACTTTTAAATAGACGTGATCTCCCACTTGAAATTCCAGGTGTCTTCTTTTTAGGTCCTCATAACTTTTTTGTTTGTCCTGAGCCTCTTTTAAATTCTGTTGAACCTTTCTTACTGTATTCTCCATTTCGTGGAGCATTTCTGGTCCTACCATGAGTCTGTCAACTGGGTTATCTTAGCTAATCAGATTCGTACACTTTATGTCATACAATACCTTGAAGGGGCTCATCTTAGCTAATGTTTGGTAACTATTGTTTTATCCAAATTCCACCAAGTGTAGGTAGTCTTCCCACTTGCTTGGTTTTGTTCTTACATACATGCGTAGCATATCTTCTACAATTTGGTTTGTTCGTTCCATATACCCATTCGCTTGTGGATGATAACTTGTCCTGAAATTCAAGTTAGTATTTAACCTTGCAAAAAATTATTTCCAAAAAGCAGATGTAAATTTTACATCTCTATCCAAAATCACCATTTTAGGAATACCATGCAGTCTAAAAATTTATTTCCTAAATATTTAAGCGGTGTTAATAGTTATAAAAGTAGACTTTACAAGAATAAAGTGTGCATAATTACTAAGCTTATCGATTACCACCATAATTGAATCATTCTGTTTTTTATTTCTAGGTAAACCTGTAATAAATTCCAGTGATATAGTCTCCCATTTCCATTCCAACACAGGTAAGGGCTGCAACAGGCTGGTTGGATGTTGGTGTTCATCTTTTACCTACTGACAATATTAACACTTAGCTAAGTATTTTGTTGTTTCTCCCTTCATATTAGGCCAATAAAATAACTTCCTTAGTTTTTTTATCGTTTTCGGGTATCCTGAATGACTAGAATATGGTTTATTGTGTACTTCGTCCAAAACTATCAACTTTAATTTTTCCGAATTTGGTATGTATATTTTGTTTTTAAATTGTAATACACCATTTATGTCCAAACTCAGATATGTTTTGTCTGAATTTTCTATTTTTTTTCGTAATTCTTCCACTGCTTTACTGTAATTTTCATCGTAATTACCTCCAGCCTTTATCCTCTGCTCAAGATCTCTTTCTGTCATGCTAATGTTTATTTCAAACAACCCATGAACTCTCCTTCTTAAGGCATCATCCACCTTATTTTCCTTACCCTTTATGTGTCTTACCTCAAATTCAAATTCACTCAAGAAGGCCAACCATCTTGCTTTCCTTACATTAAGGTCTGGTTGAATAAACACAAATTTCACATTGTTGTTATCCATCAATAACATAAATTTTCTGCCCATTATGTAGTGTCGCCACATATTTAAGGCGTGTCTTACAACTACCAACTCTAAGTCATGAGTGACTTAGTTTCATTCTTGCTCCTTTAGTTTTCAGGACTCATAATAAATCATGTTCCCTTCTTGAGTTAGGACACCACCTAGCCCTTCTTTACTCCCATCCACACAGACTGTAAAGTCTTTGTCCATATTTGCTACCTTTAAAATGGGCACGGTCGTTAATAATTCCTTTCACTTATTAAATCTGTATTGACATTTATGTGACCATTTAAACTTAGTTCTCTTATTTTTTAATGATCTGATAGGGTATGCAATCTTGTAAAACCCCTCTATGAATCTACGGTAATATCCGGTGATTCCCACGAATGATCGGATATCCACTACATCCTTTGGAATTGGCCATTCCATGATGGCTCTTATTTTCTCAGTATCGACTGCAATACCTTCCTTCGATATTACATGTCCTAGGTACTATATTTTCTTCTGATAAAAGTCACATTTATCGAATTTGGCATACAATTTGTGTTTTCTCAAAGTTTGCAGGACTATCCTTAGGTGATCTTTGTGTTCTTCTTTTGTTTTAGAATACACTAGGATATCATCAATAAATACCAAAACAAAATTGTCCAAGTACTGACTGAAAATACTATTCATTAATCACATAAATGTGGTTGGCACATTAGTGAGTCCAAACGGTATAACAAAAAATTTGTAGTGTCTATATCTCGTTATGAATGTTGTTTTACTTATGTACTCATATTTTATTCTAAACTTGTGATAACCAAATCTTAAATCCAATTTAGAAAAAAAATTGCCCCGCCTACTTGATCGAATAGATCATTAATCCTTGGTAAGGGGTACTTGTTCTTAATAGTCATTTTGTTTAGTTGTCTGTAATCGATGAATAATATCAGAGTTGTTTCTTTATTTTTAACAAAGAGGATTGGTGTTGTAGGAAAATCTCCCTGCAGACAGGTAGATCGCCTCTAAGAGCTTGACCTTAAACCTAGACAGAAAAATGCTTAACGTGGACACTGACTTCCTTTCAAATCTATCTAAACTAATACATGAGAAGGAAGGATAACAAAAGTACCTCTTTATCAATGTTTTTCCCTGCACGCTCCGAGTTGCGCTCTGATCCTTTGCTCCTCGTTGAGTTCTTCAAACAAACAAGATACGACCACTTTCTACTCTATTGCTATTAGCTTGAAAACAGATCTATCAATTAATGATAAGTTCATGTAACATCAGACACAAACTAGAAAGAAATAGGCCAAGCGTGTCATATTAATGAGAATAACGACAACAGTACTTACAATCGTAGATGCGAATGCGACAGCTTCGTGAAGTCCCCTTCGTCTAACTCTTTCTCGAAAGATCCACAACCTGGCTGACAGCAGCTTCACTGATCACTTCTCCTTTGGATGACTGTGTGTTTCCTATGAGATCATAGGTTTCATGCTAGCAATTCTTCCCCCTTTCCACCATCATAGAGCTTGCTTATATAGGTTGAGAGGAGCTTAACCTCTTGAGTTATGTTTAGAACAAGTTGGGAACCTCCTCCTTAGATCAGGGCTCTCTTGATGAAACCAATAATTCAAGTACAACTGCCTCCTAATCTCGAAAGATCCTTTCCTTATTCTCCTCACCGGGCTAACAACTGACCCAGATTAGGGAGCGCTCCTTCAAAAGGGGGATCAGAGCACTAGAACGCTCCCAGGGAAGCTTAAGGGGAGAACCAACGCTTCAAAAGTGGGCAGCGCTCCTTCAGAGGGGTGAGGAAGAATTATAATGCTCCTTGAGGCCTTATAGGGGAGCGCCAGCGCTCCTAAGGCTGTTTTAGGGGAGCGTTCACCCTCAAAACTCTTGATTGAAAGCCCTTTTCAGGTGTTAAGAGTTGTTTGACTCCAGTGAACTAGTTCTCCTTCTTCAAACCAAGTACATAAGATGTTTTAAGTGCCTCCTTAGTGTCATCATTATGGCAACATGATTCAACAACATTTGCAACACTTGTAACCAACTTGCGACACTTGCGAAAGTTGTAAGGAAGTTGTGACACTTACGACAATTGAGAGGAATATGCGACACTTATCCAGTTGAGTAATTTTGATGTGTAACAGAATGCCCCCCAAAGTATAAAGTTAGAAGATGCGAACTGATGACTGAAATACTTTGTAGACGTTCAAGCAAGGGTATAGACTTAGAGAACCTGACGGAAGCTGCACACAAACATACAACAAATATCATGACATATTTCAAAACCCAAGGCAGACATACCTATGCTTGGGTGATCAAGACTTGTAAGGTATGGCCACCATAATATACACTGCGGATCCATAATTGTATTGATAAAAGGGTATAGCCACCGAAGATACAATGTGGATCTATACTTTGATGACTCAGACTGATCGTAGCCACGAAAGATACATAGTGGATCTATGAGATGACAAGACATAGCCACGACCAATACAAAGTGGATCTATGTAACAACGTATGTGTTTTTTGTCCAATAAAAAATCCTTCGCAACCTGGGCGAAGCGTATATCAAAGTGATTACTCAACCCAGGGTCTTCTTACCAATCCCAGTGTGATATGATTGTAACCATGTGAATAGATGTCTTGACGTCGAACATGGCAGAAACCACTTGATTATCGGTCAATGAGGTAAACCGTTAACAAGTGCGAGGGAGATCACCATTGATGTCGATGAATCCCAAGGTACCTTAGTACATTCCATCGAACGTGAATAGATGAGCTGAGGTAGAACATTCATGGAATCATTCGATCAGAGGTCAATGATGTAAACCCACTGTCGAATGTGAGGAGGCCTGCCATTGAGGCATGCAGGTCCCAAAGTACTAACTAGTTTCTAAGTCGAATTCTCGGATAATGTGTTGAAGTCGACAGGAATGGACTCGTCGAGGGAGGGCCTTGATGTATCCCCCATCAACGACGCGAAACACATATAAAGATGTAATTGGCAGGTCAAAAGAACATGGATTGACACGGGTTTTGAGACAAGATATTTGGGATGGTTGACTCTCGAGTCGGATACTTCCCTTGAACACTAAGGCACAACAATGAAACGTGACGTGGACCAATACTTATGCGATGGATGCGATGACTTGCATCAGGTGACCCAAAGGAGTGAAAGGAACTCGAAGATTGGCTCAGTGCAGAGGTTCAACGGGTTATGATATATGCAAAGTGACAAAGTTCCATGTTCAAGGGAGACTCTAAGAAGTGTTGGGTGATGTTCTCAAGAGACTGCTTGGCTTGCTCCTTTCAATTTTCCCCCATCCAGATAGATGAGTACCTCTTTTTGATTTAATGAGCTCGAGGAGGATAACACATGCTCAATATAACTCACCTTCAGTAAGCTCCTCTTCCTTTGTTTAATGAACCGGAAGAAGTAAGGGTTCGTTCCCATATGGGCCTGTCGATGTGTTCTTTAACGAGTCCAAGGACAGAAAACTTGAAGGTTTTTCGGGATTATAGAGTTTGGAAAAACACTTAAAAGAGAACTCTCTCAGCTCCTTTTTCGTACAGTAGTCCAACGAGACCGAAAAACGGTTAAAATATCGCTTGAAAGACGCCCTTTCTGACCTTTTAACGAGTGTGAAAGGAAGGAAGATCACTCGACAATCTTTTCATGTTTAGAGAGTCTGGAAAGGGTTTAAAGGAGACTCTAGGGGGGTTCCTTTTTTGCATGTTCATATCCGTATGGGTCTGAAAAAGAGATAAAAGTTTACCCGGTTACGTTCTCATATTGTCGAGCTCGATAACGAACTAAGACTATGCTCATAAGTGCGACAAGGTGAATAACCGATCAGGACTGCCAGGAAACCTGCGATGCCAAAGCTACAAACTAGAGTTTAGTGTAGCCATTACATCATTAGAGAAACCCAAAAATGACCATACCTTATAAAAAATGAAATTTTATAAATAACAATTGATTTGAAAATTCATTTACCATTTCATTTGCAAGGATTTTTGGAATAGTGGGGAATCTCATTTTGATGCAAATCTTGTTTTTCTCGTTGCTGGAGCTACGATCGATCATTTTTCTCACCGCTCGAACCAGGTAGGTGCCCATCCTTTGCTCTTTCAATTGCATGGTTTTAGATCCATTTTCATAGCATTATTTATTTTAAAACACAAAGCCCTAAGTTTCCCCTCTTTGAACCAAATCGGCATCCTTTTAAACATTAATAAAATAGGGGGATTCTTTTGCAAAAATGCATTAGAGAAGGGTTGTTAGGATGTCTACACCCTTGCAATCAATTAGGCAGGTCATTCTTGGCTAAAGAACTCATAAAAATTATCCCCAAATGCCCAGCCCCCCCCCAAAGTTGTTTTGCATTTTTTAAAACGTTTCTATCATTATTTAACAAATGTTAAAGGGTGTGGTGGTTAAAAAGAGTGAGTGGTAGCTTTTAGATGACATGGGTATTTCATTTTATGTTTTAAAATGTTTTTTGAAAATCACCGAAATTACCAAAACGAAATTCTTGATTTTTTGTTTTGTAGGTGTCTTCGACAATCATGATTGAATGGAAAGAGAGGGAACATGAGATGGATGATTTGGCCGCTCTATGGAGTCCTCGTACGCGGGCCTCTTTGTGAGCTTGCAGCTTTCTCAAGTTCTTCAAATTACAAAAAATGAAGAGAGAGGTGCTACTTCTTGAGCATATGATTGGTCTTTGGGATGTTGCGGAACAAGGATTCCGTATCGGCACACAACTTCTAACCATTGAGTTGGAAGATGTGTACTTTTTGACCGGCCTCTCAAAAAGAGGGGTCCCTATATATTTCACTGGGCAGAGGGCATTACCTGAGCAGGTGGACGTGTATCTGGCACGCCACTGTATTCCAGGAGCAAGGTTGGTAGGGGGCAGGATCCCTATCAAGGATATACGAGATCTGCCTCTCCGGTCTATATTATTTGCTATTACGAGCGTGACAGGCAACACTAGCACTCACCTGGCATCGAGATCGCAGGTGGCCTATGGTGTTCAGTGTTTGGAACCAACACTGTTCAACTGGAGTGCAACGTTCCTTCGAAATGTGAAGGAACAGATCTCACGGTGCAGGACTAGTCAGAAACAGTTCGGCTATGGCTCGTTTTTGGTCTTGTTTTTTCTAGAGCACATCCCTCAGATGCAGCCTCAGATAGAATTGGTAGTACACCCAGTGGACGACCCTCGGATGGAGAGGTGGACTAGTCTGTCTCCAAGACTAGTTTCGGAGTCAGAGTTCCACTTCACTGGTGATTTATTTGCCTGGCTGAGACGCCAGTACCTCTGGATAGAGGACTTCCCTTATGCCGATGTAGACTTCTGTGGGAGTATGGACTTGATTTTTCCCGCGGGGGAAGACTGGGATGATTCAGGTAAGAGATTAAGCCACACCTCATGTAGTTTTTCTTTTTTAAGTTTTTGATGTATATGTATTTTTTTGGGTATGTAAAAGAGTTTTAACAGATGTTTTGTTTCCAACATGCAGACAAGGGAGAAGTGCACCCCGTTGATATACCAGTACCAGGGCGTCGTGGAGTCACCCCAGTTGCAGCAGATCCAGTGGTGCCAGTGATGGGTCTCCGGGAGGTCGAAAGAAACCTCCAAGGTCTTATGATGGGCATCCCTCCTCTGCGGAGGGGGGAAGTGCCTTTACATCTGCAGCGACACACTGTAGGGGTACCAGAGAATATCAATTCTCTGTTGAGGTGCGTAGTGCGTGCAGTAGTATGTTACTCACAGCACAACGCAGTGCGGGGAGATTAGAGTCTCCATGTGATCATGTTTTTGTATGCCTTGTCAGGCGATGTTGTATGGGTGAACAGACCCAATATTTTGCCCTTTTACACACTTTTTGATGTAAAGAAGACATTTTAGTCACGCCATATATATATATATATAT
>ML779250.1:437718-448669 GCA_009831015.1 Picea engelmannii | reverse complement strand
GCTGAAAACGTTGAGTTTGAAGGTAGAGGAGAATGTCTCCGTACCAAGGGTCAGAGGTGCTGATGAGGAAGAGAGATTCATCGGGGAGAGAATCTCTAGGTTCAATGTTTTCATCGGCACAAGGGAGAGCACAGATGAGCTCGACAAACACCAAGGATTTTTTGGCTTTAGCCTTCGTAAACTTGAGATCGAATTCTTGGAGAATAACGATCCATTTCGAATATTTTCCCCCAAGTACTTGACGCGTCAAGACGTGGTACATGGGGTTGGAGTCTACGATTACCGTGGTGGTGCGTAATAAGATGTAATGGCGGAATCTTTGGACAACAATGACGGCTTCCATAGCCAGTTTCTCAACATGCGAATATCTGAGTTCGGGTCTGGATAAACTCTTGCTCAGATAATAAATCATGTGTTCTTCGCCGTTAGAGTCCTCTTGAACTAACACCATCGCAATGGTAGAAGTAGAAGCGGCTAAGTAAAGGATATAATCCTTTGTATATTCGGGAGGATGTAACAAAGGAGCGTGGGTCAAATCGTGCTTGAGAGCATCGAATGACCGTTGGGCAGTGTCATCCCAGATGAAAGGGACGTTCTTTTGCAGTAGTCACATAAATCCTTTAGTGATCTCGACATAATTGCAGATGAAACGGTGGAGAAAGTTTTCTTTGCCTTGCAAACTTTGGAGTTGGGTTAAGTCGGTAGGTGGGGGTAAGGCTAGGATGGCCTTGATATTTAAGGGATCCACCCTGATCCCGTCTTTGGAGACGATGAAACCGAGGAGTTGGTCGGATTCGACAGCGAAAATGCATTTATGTGGGTTCAGACGAATACAATAGAAACGACATCGAAGAAAAATTTCCCGCAAGTGACCAATGTGATCAAGTCGGTTGGATGAATGGGCGGGTAAATCATCAAGGTAAGGTTCCGCGATATGCTTGATGTCATGGAAAGCGTATGACATGGCTCGCTGGAAAGTAGCACCATCATTTTTAAGGCTAAATGGTAGCTTTCGGTAGGAGAAAGTTCCCCAAGGGCAGATGAAGGTTGTCTTATGTTTATCAGCAGGTAAGATTTCAATCTGGTTATATCCAGAAAAGCCATCCATGAAAGAGAAGATTGCGCTTCCTGCACAATTATCGATGATTTGATCGATGAAAGGCGTAGGGTAGTTTTCCTTGGGACAAGCTTTGTTGAGATCTCGATAATCGACGCAAACACAGATGGTCCCTTGTTTTTTGGAAACTGGAACGAGGTTGGAGACCCATTCTCTCAAAGGGATGGGATAGATGAAGCCAGATTTTACAAGTTTTTCAACTTCTGCCTTTATAGCTGCCATTTTCTTGGGGTGAACCGAGCGGAGTTTCTGTCGAACCGGTTTTGCATCAGGGTAAGTCTTGATTTCGTGTATGACGATTGAAGGGTCAATCCCTGGCATTTCCTCGTAGCTCCATGCGAAGACATCGCGGAATTCCTTGAACAAAGCGGTGTAAGAAACCACTTCGTTGGGCATGCAATTAGCACCAAGATTAATTTTTTCCACGACACCTTCTTTGACTGAAATGTCAATTATGATTGTAGTAGAGATGTTACCCATGTTCCCCTCAGAGAAAGTATCTTGTGTGAGGATAGGGGATTTTGGAGCATCGGTAACATCGGGGGGGAAGATAGATCGTATGTCTTGCACTTCTTCCAAAGGCGGAAGAAAAGAGGATCGATGGTGGTTATCATCCCAGGGTAAATCGTCAATGCTGAGAATTTCCATAATAGATCTGTCCGAAGGAAATATGTGAGAAATGTAATCAACGACAGATGATAGGGAATCCAACCATGAGGGCACCGAGTAAGCATCGGGCGCCAATGAATGTGAATTGTTGGGAGAGGGAGAGGTATATTAGATAGCTACGTATGCGGCCTCAGTTGGGTTGAGTGGCATGGTGTCACTGAGCACATCGAATTCCAAAGGACTAGGTACAATCCAAGGATCAGATGATTCCAAGGTTTGATAAGGCATAGTCGAGATCATGTTGACGGCAGCAATGTGGTGTGCAGTAAGTGGAAGTGGTGTAGGGAAGGTACCCATAAGGCTATAATCTTTCAATAAGCCAACACCAATGCGTTCATACGTAACTGGGTGGTCTCCCAAAAAAGGAATGTTGTTGGTGGCAGGGATGCGAGCGTCGGGTGTACAGAAGTCAAGTTGATCGACGGTGACAATTTTGCCTTGATGGGGGAATTGTACACATCAAAACACTGACGAGGCGACAACAGTCATAGCGTAGAGACAACTTCTTCGGAGTAAGAGGTTGTAATCGAGGGGAGCATCGACCACCTCGACATCAACGGTAACAGTTTTCCTGCCCAATTGAACGATGAGGGATTGCAGTAATCCGTGAGGATGGAAACCTCATCCATCGAAAGAACGTAACATCGTAGGGGATTTCTTAAGGGCAGGTGATTTTAAACCTTTCCAACAGGCTAGAGACATGACACAGGTAGAGGCTCCCTCATCCAAAATAGTTCAGTGGATTTGTTGATTGTGAACAAGAACATCGATTTGGAAAGCTAGCTGGTGGAAGAGTCGCGGTTGATGATCATCCAGATTAAACATGATGTAGTTTGATGAATTGGGATCGAAAGTGCCAATAACATCTAAGAGAATCCTACGTTGGTTAGGACAGTGTTGTAGAACTTCCAATACGGACATGGCACATGGGGCTTGGGCCAAATCTTCTACAATATTGTAATTTTGGGCAGCCCGTGAATTAGGATTGAAAGTGGATTTCCAGATGGTGCTCTTAGGAGGGCGTAATATGGAGCCAAAAGAAGGTTTCTCAATCTGAAGTGGCCTGGATGGAGGGCTAACAGATGGAGGATTAACAGCAGATGGTAAAGGATCTGGTGAAGAACTGGCGTTTCATATGTCGCAGAACGAGTGGTTAGATTAACCCCATTAAACATGTAAATGTGGGCACTTGTCGAGGCCTCATCAGGGGGTTGGTTGGAACTGCCCCCTGGCGTGGGGGTTTGCGCAACCAAAGATTGTTGTTGCGGAAAACGCTGAGTAAGCACAACGGGTTGCGAATTTCCCTTGAAAAGTTTGGCCACTTCATCGTGATGTGGGCATTCTCGAGTGTAGTGATCGTCACCGCAAATGAGACATGGGAATTTCGGTTTTCGTTGTGGTTGTTTTCCGGTAGCAGGGGTTTGCGGTTGGGTCTTGGGTTGTTCATTGTTGTTCTTCTTCTTTGGTTTGTTTCTCGCTTTCTTCTTGCCCCCAAGTTGTTGTGAAGGGGTTGACTGGACCGCATTCACATCAGAGACCTGAGTTTGAGGTGGGGTAGAAGAGGGTGCAGTCGAACTGGGAGCGGCTGTGGAAGCGGGCCACTGGATTGTTCCAGTAGACTAAGTAGTAGATTGAGTTTTGACGGAGCCAATAACTCCATCCGCATGCGAAGCAGTCGATGGTTTGGATGGATCGTTAGTGGCACGAGTAGCGTTCGGTATCAACTCATATTGAGTACCAGATTGTGAATAAACTAAGTCTAAGTACTGAGCTCGGGTGATGGCTTCTTCCTCGGTGACCACACCGCCCATGGCAACATCACGAGCGATCTGGGGTAATAATGATTTCATGAACCATTCCGCTAATAATTGGTCGGGGATGACCGCTTTGATTAGCCTTCGTCGTCGTCTCCATTCATGGATATGATCGAAGATGTGTATGGAAGTTGTCTGACGAAGGGAGGTTAATAGTTCAGTACCCGTCTCGTATCGAATGGGCATTTGGAAGTGTGTGAGGAAGGACATGGTGAGGGAGTTGAAATCGTGAAAAGATGCGCGTGGTAATTCAATATACCATTTTTCTGCGGAACCCATAAGTGTTCGTTGGAAAATACGCAAACGAATAGAGTCGTCCATGAGGGAGTTGGATGAACAACACAAATGGAAAGTCATCACGTGGTTGTTTGGGTCTTCTCCAGATTTTTCGTCGAATTTTGGGATATCAGAAGGAAGTTTTGCTGGAATAGCGGGCCAAACCGGAGAATGATAAATGGGATCATTTGTTAACCGAGACAAGTATGGAAGATCCAGGGTGGCCAGAAAAGGTAGTTGTCGATTAACCTGTGGGTAGTGTTGGCGTGGCAGGGGTACACCAGTGGGGCCCATTACCGGGTTATGTGGATAATTATAACTAGTGGGCCCTCTCATATGAGGTTGGTTTTGACCAAGGTACGCAGGATTTGAGGTGGTTTGAGAAGCATGTGTGAGCGGAGGATAACCGGATGGGTTTTGAGGGTTATAGGGTGGGTTTGGCATTTGTCCATAAGGGGGTTGTTGCAGAGTCTGAACATTTTGTCCCATGGAGGCATGCAGATTTCCTTGAGAAGGGACGCTCCATGGATTGGATGCGACAGACACATTTTGTCCTTTTGGTTGATGGTGGACTCCGACTTGAGGTTGTCCCCCAACATGAGGGTGACCCCCGAATGGAATTGGTCCTCCGGTGGGAGGATGCCCCTCGGCATTAAGGTTCCCTCCGAATGGAATTTGTCCTCTGGAGGGGGGATGCCCCCCAGTTTGAGGTAGAGTTCCCGGGATCTGAAAGCTAGATGCTAATGACTGACCGATGTTGCCGATCGAGTTAGGACCACCAAGGTTAGTCCCTCCGGGTTGTTGGATAGGTATGGAACTTCCCAGTACAATTTGAGTAGTGGTTTGGGCAGTGGTGGTAGCGGATGCGTTTAGTGCCCTAAATCCAAAAGGGAGTGTAGGTCTTGGTGTTACAGGTGTGCCAATTGGGGCTTGATTAACTACCTCATTACCGGCAGGGATAGTTGGAATGTGCGGGGCCATTGTCGAATGGGCCATCTGGAGGGGAATAGTAGGCCTTGGGCCAACAGACGGTATGTTCGGACCAACGGTTGGTGTGGTTGTAAAAATGGTAGTACCAGTGAAGTGATTTGGGGGTACAGTGTAGGAAAAAGATGCGTCGGCACCTTCTCCTGTTCCATAAAGATCTCGCACCAAGCGTGGTGGACTCCAAACAACGTCTGTAGTCCAAAAAGGGTCATTGGCTAAAGGGTTTTGAGGAGACCCAACCGGAATATCCGGATTGACAAAAAATTCTCCGACAGAATTTAAGTGGAGGATCTGTCGTTCGTATCCCTCCAGAATGCGGTATGCTTCCGGAGATTCTGAGATAATTCAAAAATTCTCCAAAGGGATGGGAACTTCTTCCTGGGAAGTTGTAGTGTTTTGAACCTCGCTTTGTTGAGGAGATTCCTCTGTAGAATGAGGGGGTAAAGGGGTGTTTCCTTCCATATTTTCTGGAGGAAGTCCCTGTAGCCTCCGCGAATGGCGTGGAGGGTCGATGTTGGCGGAAAAGAGTCGGCGAAAGAAATCTATGAACAACTAGCGAAAAGAAACAGCACACGCTAAAAAATCTAAGAATCACAACCCAGCAAATAGGACCTTATTTTGATGACCGTACTAGTTGGTGACGAAATCCAACATCGCGTGATCAAGTCCAGAAGGGGTGCGGGTAGGGTGGAATAGTTACAATGGCGACCTGCTTAACAGACTTATGCCTTGGTGCAAGATTCCACGCATTAATTGTGGATTTAGCCTCCAAGGAGCCTGAGTGAGTTTGACCAATGTCTGTTCTAGGTACAGTGAGACTTCCCGTCACCGTCACCTTGTGTAAGACCCTAAAGATTATGGCTACTATGGTTACCAATTCGCAGTCAGCCCCTGGGCGGGAACAGTCGACAGTCCGATCGGAACGTACATGCATGGTATCAAGCCCGAAATCAACTAGAAGGCTTCCACGCAGTAATTGTGGATTTACCTCAAAGTTACCCCCATAATACGATCTGACCACCACAATCAGTTAAACCACGGAGGGTTAGTCCCCGTAGCTTACCCGAATGCGACCTCGTGCGTAACCCCTGTGTGAGAGGGGGATCCCAGGCAGACTTATACGATAACTGGATTTGACTCTCCCTAACTCAGGATGCTACTGTTTGTTTTGGAAACTTTGGAGAGTTATGCTCACAGCCTAATCCAAAGTACTACACCTATTATACTGTTGGTGGAGGATCCTAGCAAAGAAAAACTTCTCGATAATTTTAATTAGCGTTGATTTTTATGGTTGTTCTTTACGCAAAAGGGGTGTATGGAAGTGAAACAAATGGAATTATGACTCTGACCCAAAGAATGCATCGAATATGATAAGCAATCATTTCCTTTCAATGAACGTCTATCTAAGGGGGGGAGAGAGTTCTTTTCACTAACAAACACAAATACGGAGTGTCCCCAAACGATTCTTTTTCTCAATCAAATCCTGATGTAATGCAAAAACTTTTAAATGCCTTCTAATATGCACCATCAATCATGGAGATGCTTTTTCATTGTTCGTATATGAGTTAAAGATCAATTCAACACAATGCTTGTCTTGCTAATTGTCTTTGTATGAATGAAAATCAAACTAGCACAAGCTAAAGTCATACAAACAATGCACCCTCTATGTTGCAATCAAAACGAAAAGCGAAAGAAAAGAAACAATCAAAGAGAAAACAAAATTCACACCCAAAGCAAAATTTGAAGAACAATGACCTTGACTCAAATCAAGATAAAGAGGTCTATAGGCCTTTGATGACCTTCACCATGGTTTTTACTCAGCTGATGAGGAGAGAAGAACAATGCATGGGTTTCGAATTTCACTCAACAGGGAAAAACACCATGAAAATGGTGAAGAAGGCTACAAGATCCAACTAATGAGATGTTTCTTCTTCAAAAAGGACAGATGTCAAGGCTGAAAGGGAATAAAAATTGACTCACTAGATCACTCAGCAAAAGAGACACAGAGGCAAACCCTGAAAAAGGCAGTTCTGGAGGGTTGTTGGGCCAAAAAGAGGCTGGCGCTGTGTTGCCAAAGGCAAGGAGCATTATAGCGCTCTGTGCAAAGGTATGGGGGAGCACTGGTGCTCTGTTAACACTAGGACAGGGGCACCACGATCTAAAAGCCCCAGAAATGTCAAAAATTCCAAAAATTGGGATTCAAACTTGACAAGTATGCTAAGTGTGATAAGGTAAGGAGCCAATCAGCTCATGAAACTAATCAAAGAGGAGTGAACCGGGTCTGAAACAATCAAGGGATAGAACAAGGTCAATGAGGAGAAAAATCCAAACAAGAGGTTTTGATTCGAGGCTATCTCCCCAGTGGAGTCGCCAGTTTCTGTTGTAGGAAAATCTCCCTGCGGACAGGTAGATCACCTCTAAGAGCTTGACCTTAACCATAGACAGAAAAATGCTTAATGTGGACACTGACTTCCTTTCAAATCTATATAAACTAATACATGAGAAGGAAGGATAACAGAAGTACCTCTTTATCGATGTTTGTCCCTGCACGCTGAGTTTTGCAAACAAACAAGATACGACCACTTCCTACTCTATTGATATTATCTTGAAAAAAGATCTATCAATTAATTATAAGTTCATGTAACATCAGACACAAACTAGAAAGAAACAGGCCAAGCGTGTCATATTAATGAGAATAACGATAACAATACTTACAATCGTAGATGCGAATGCGACAGCTTCGTCAAGTCCCCTTCGTCTAACCCTTGCTCGAAATATCCACAACCTGGCTGACAACAGCTTCACTGATCACTTCTCCTTTGGCTGACTATGTGCTTCCTATGAGATCATAGGTTTCATGCTAGCAATTATTCCCCCTTTCCACCATAATAGAGCTTGCTTATATAGGTTGAGAGGAGCTTAACCTCTTGAGTTATGTTTAGAATAAGTTGGGAACCTCCTCCTTAGATCAGGGATCTCTTGATGAAACCAATAATTCGAGTACAACTGCCTCCTAATCTCGAAAGATCCTTTCCTTATTCTCCTCACCGGGCTAACAACTGACCCAGATTAGGGAGCGCTCCTTCAAAAGGGGCATCAGAGCGCTAGAACGCTCCCAGGGAAGCTTAAGGGGAGTGCCAGTGCTTCAAAAGTGGGCAGCGCTCCTTCAGAGGGGTGAGGAAGTATTATAATGCACCCTGAGGCCATATAGGGGAGTGCCAGCGCTCCTAAGGCTGTTTTAGGGGAGCATTCACCCTCAAAACTCTTGATTGAAAGCTCTTTTCAGGTGTTAAGAGTTATTTGACTCCAGTGAACCAGTTCTCCTTCTTCAAACCAAGTACATAAGATGTTTTAAGTGCCTCCTTAGTGTCATCATTATGGCAACATGATTCAACAACATTTGTGACACTTGTAACCAACTTGCGACACTTGTGAAAGTTGTAAGGAAGTTGCGACACTTACGACAATTGAGAGGAATATGTGACACTTATCCAGTTGAGTAATTTTGATGTGTAACAACTGGTGCTCCCCGTGGTGAAACACTCGGTCTGATATATTCTTTGTCCAATAATTCCTGCAATTGAATTTTTAATTCTGTTAATTTTGGTAAACTCATTCAATAAGGTGCTTTAGATATAGGGGTTGAACCGGGTAGTAGGTCGATAGAAAAGCCTATCTCTCTGCTTGGGGGTAGTTCAGGTATCTCATCAACAAACACATCTTTGAAATAATGCAAGACGACAAAATCCTCCAAGCTAGGTTTATTTTATTTTTCCAACAGATTTGTCACTTGGATGGCATAAATATGACAACCCTTTCTTATGCATTTCTTAAATTGCATTGCTGAAATCTGCCTAGCTAAGATTGGTTTTTGTATACCTTGAATTGTCCTAACAGTGTCGTTTTCGTCTTTATACTTGAGTTATTTTTCATAAAAATCTAACACTTCTTTATGCCTTTCTAACCCATCCATTCTGATAATTATGTCATAAGACCCTAATGGTAAAATGTTCAAAATTTGTGTTTATGTTTTGACCACCTAAATTGAATTCACAATTAGAAATAAATCAAATACTTTTCTTTTTGTCCCTATTACTAGCTGTACTAGCCAAGATTTTTCATGTCTTGTTTTATTAAGTTTATTTGAATCCACTACACTAGGAGCGATGTAACTCAACATAGCTCCTGGATCGATTAAAACACAAATACGAGTATTGTTAATCTTACCTTCAATTTTCACTACAACGGATTGGTGGTCAGCTTGTCGGCCATCCATGGCTGCATTGATCTGATGTAAGATTATTCCCACATCTCCCACTGTAGAGGCTTCCTGTAGGTTGTGAACCGTAGCTCTAGTTGTTGAAGTCAAATGTGGACAATTCCTCCTTAGATGAGGTTCCCCACATTCCCAACATTTTAATGGTTCGCGGGGGCTATCCCCAAACTTCTTTGTTCCCATATTTATTGGTTTACCACCTCCTTGGCTGTTCTGATTGTTGGACTAAAAATATTTCATTAGAAAACTCTTTGTTGCGTTCTGAAAAGGAGTTGTCTGATATCCCTTCTTCCGTTGGTTCATTCGGTCTTGTTTCTTGTCTTTCCAAGACTTGGAAAATTATGATCGTTGTTTGTATTGGTCGTAACACATTCAGGCTTTCTTGAAAAAATATCTCAAGGACTTGGGATTATCAAATTCAATTTTGTCCTTATAGGACTGTGGTAAACAATTTAGGAACCGCTAGATTTTCACTTTACCCTCCCGAATATAAGGTACGAACCTTAGTAATTCAAGGAATTTGTTTATCAGATCATCAATAACCATTTGACCGAGTCATAACTCATAAAATTATTTGGTTTTTCTTTCATAGTAACTTTTAGATAGGTACTGTTTCTTAAAGTATTTCTTAAAATCTGACTATTCCATCTATTTTTCCTTTAGTCATTTGGCCAGCTTCAGGTCCTTCCACCATCTGCTGGCTTTTCCTTTCAGATTATAGATGGTCATTTTGACCTTCATATTGTTGGAATAGTTGTATATCTGGAAATACGTATTTATGTCTAATAACCATGCTTCAGCTTACTCCCCTATTCTGGATTCCCCGTCAAAGGTAGATGGCTTGATTTTCTTAAACTCTCCCTCAAGGTGGTCTACGTGATTCCTTTTTCTTCCTGTTTTTGTTTTATCTTTAGTTGAAGGTGTATCTTCGGACGTGTTGTCCCCTTTTTCTTCTTCAGGGCTAGAATTCTTGGAGGCCCTTTTACTGACCTCTTCTTCCTGGTTATCGTCCTTTGGGATATTTTTTTTCACTATACTTCACAACAAGACTTCATTTATTTCCTGCTATTCCCGTTGTGCATTTTTCAGTTTCTCATTATCTGCTTTAAAAACCTGTAGCTCCACAATGAGATTTCTCATAGTTTCTAGAACCTCGGTAAGTAAGCTTCCATCATTGTTCTGCCTCTGATCTCCAGGAGTCCTTTGTTGAGGATTCCCCTCAAGTCTAATCTCTACTTCATCCTATTCTTCCATGATCAGAACAGAAAAAAAAAGTTTTATGTTCGTAACAATAATGGTTTTTGTTAGTTTTACATGAACAAAAAATCTATTTGCTAAGCAAATGGTTTGGACCTGTTTAAGTTCCAAGTGTTGTAACCTTTTCTTTGATACCATATGTAATATACCCCAAATTACCCATAATTTTTTTTTTCTTTTTGAGAAACATTAAATCTCCTTTTCTTTGAACAATTCACTCTAGAAGGTTTATAGTTAATGTAGTTGGTTAACTACTGTTGTTATTAACTTCAATTTATCTAATAAGGAAATCCTTCACATATTTAAAATAATTGGCCTTTAAAACACCTTCCATCTTACTAGCAATACAATACTATTCTATATGTATTTATTTTATGTTTAGGACCTCTAGTCCTATACTCAATTATAAACCCCGTGTTAAGGTCCTAACCCGCACATGGGTAGATTAATGTATTCGGATGTAATAAAGGTCAATATTAATAAGACCTTTCAATAAAAGAGAATTAGGCGGATGTAAGAAGACCTAATAGAAGCTTCCGCTTCTAGAAGGATCTT